>VUJU01002014.1:4216-44433 GCA_009835225.1 Aphis craccivora
TAAGGTGTATCAGTGCAGCGTATATATACGTTTAAAAACACATAAATCATAAGCCCCACGTGATCATCCTTCAGGTATAGTATTTTTTTTTCAAATTGTTTTTGTTGCATTGTGTATTATTGAATATGGCGGGTTCTTGCACGTGTGTACATTTTTTTCGCTCTATCGTTATTAATGACGCCACTCAGTCAACACAATGAACAGAAATAATAATGGTGCATTACTTACCTAAGTAATTATTTGGTATATTTTACATATAACTATGAACTATGGCGTGCTGTTTTAAAATTTTAAAATATAATTTATTTTGACTTGAACCTCATTGTGTAATTCGGGTGATGATGAATTTTTCGTTAATTCATTGTTTAAACACAGTACTTGCATAATTTTAGTTCTGCCATATTTTTCCTTAGCATTAAAACATCTTAGACGCCAATATGATCCCACTTCTTTGAAGCTGAACTTAACTTAACTTAAAATCAGGCACAACTTATTTAAAACTATAAAAAAATATATATAATAATTTAATGTAAAATAGACAACCCAGAGATACTCTAAAAGACAAATTTCAAATTTAACAACTGAACGTAACTATGGGGAACCCTGAAAAACTCAAACCTAATCAAGTTTCAAGCGTTTCAATCAATAATTCTCGGTGAATATCCTCTCACTCCTCTCTAGTGCTCCCTGATACGACAGCAATCACATTTTACGTTATGACTTCAACTTACCAATAATATCCACACTTGCTACTCATCACTATAACAAATTTCATAAAAACACCTTCAACACAAACCCCCTCACATTTAAACTCTCTACTTTCACAATACCTGAAAATCCCTTCCATTGTTTCAAACGTAAATGGCAATGTGATTTATATAATAGAGGAGATTTTATAAAAATAACTAAAAAAAATCCAAACAAGATTTTTTCAGCATTTATTTATATTATGATAATAGTGCAGGAAACTGTTTTTAGTATTTATTTATTTATTTTATAGCACTATAGCAGTGCCACAGTAGTTAGCAAAAATTAGTAATCATTTTGTGAAAATAATAAAATAAATAGTTTCATAGAAATCGACTTAGGCTAGGATCCCACTTTGCGTTTTGTCGGTAATATGTTCTAAGAAATATTGTGGTCTACTAAATTGTATTACTACGAATTAAGCTGCTATTAAGATTTCGTTTCAAGTCAAATTTAATTTTTAATTTTTGGATGAGATAAGGCGAACTAATATATTTTTAGAAAACGTTGAACAAGTTTAACATTCGTTGGATTAAAAATACACTCATAATATTTAATAGGAATAAATATTATACAAACATATTTTATAATAACATGAAATTAATCTTTTTGTAAACAATGAAAAATTTATAAAAAAATGTTCTGTGTAACTCAATAAAACAACTTTTGGATTTTTTTATTTTATAGATTTTAAAATAATGAATTTCAATATTATTGTTTTATAATAATAACTGTAAAATATTGTTCTTTGAAAACTTTAAAACAATTTTTTAAATTATTTAATTATTGATGTTGCACTGAAATTCAAATTGGTTTATGATAAACAAATTTTTTTTATTATTAAAAATCTAAAAAGCAATTTATTATTCAATAAAACATAATAAATTATCACAAAAAATTGTTAAATATTTTCCTTTCAAGTGGGCCCATTGATCTCTGTAATCGCCCACTTTTTAGATTCCTTTTCAATTATTAAGATTACCGTAAAGGACCTGACGTGAAATTATATTTTATAGTCCTACTTAAAATATAAGCGAACACAGATGTTAATTTAAGACAACACAATACTATATACTTATGTTGACGATCATCATATTTTATATTTTCTTATAGTTTTAAATAAAATATTAATTGATGTTAAACTAAAAAATATTTTTTCTTTGAAGTTTGAACCTTTTGTCAATTAAATTCATACATTTTGACGATTAACGCAAAATAATGTTTACAATAAATACTGTATTTATATTTAATATTTATAAAATCCTAAGGCAGGGGTTCCCAACCCGTGGTACGTGGAAAGCTCGTAGGTGGTACGCAAAGAAATTTTAACTTAAAGATTTAACTAAAAATTAAATTTTTTTTACTTTCATAAATATTAAACAATAAAAAATGTTAAGAAATTAATGAATCATAAAAATATACGTTAAAAAAAAATTGACTCCTAATTTAGTTTTAGAATTGAAGTGGTACGCGTATTGATTGAAAAAGTGTCTGGTGGTACTCGATGATAAAAAGGTTGGAAATCCCTGTCCTAAGGTATAGCATTGTGTTAATTCCATAATTGTATAATAGTATATTATTTAATACAAGACGCGCAAATGCACAATGTTTGTCAGATAATTTGGCACATTGACGGTAGAGTTTAGGTATAAGCAAATATTTTATTAAAATGTACATAAATAAATTATAATGTTATGGTTATTATTTATATAATACTAGTTTTTAAAATCTTTATTAATAATTTTTGATTGTTTGACAGGTATACTAAGTACATAAATAACATCGAATACTGAGAACCTTTAACAGTGTTTACGCTGCTGCCATGCAAAGTTACCGGGTAATGACTGCGAAAAGTTATTGGTTAGTGATAATGATTTATTTTATTATTTATACATAGTCTTTGAGTAGAAACTATTTATTCAACAAAATCACATTTATATAAATAATATTCTATATTTTCAGCCGTGCTGTGTAGTTTGTTTTCCTAGGATTGCGAGCCGTAGCGAGCTCGTCAAAGTTTTTGTTATTAATTAACATTACCTATTATTCTCAACCAACCTCGGTATAGACGGTAATACGGTATACTACTCTGATCATCAAATTAACCTTATTGGCGTTAGAGTATTGGTATTTGGCTGACTATATTATGTCAAATTTTTTTCCGACGATCGGTCGTCATATCAAACCGTTTTAGTTTAGCCATCCGTTTAGTGCGTATACAATATTTATATAAAATAGTGTTGTAGTGTGAGTGTGTGACAATACTTTTTCAAAATGATTTTCATCGCACCTTAGATGAAACACGTCGTTTGATTCCCGACTATTACGTGCTTGGAAGTTAGCAAGGTAAGAATATGCATATAAGTCAATAAAGTCATTACTCATTAGCCACATATATCATTCGCTGCAGGTACCTATGCGGCTATGCGACTGTGTCTTGTTATAGAAATAGTCTTAGACATGTTTCCACTACCTACCGTTATTTAGAATGACGTACCGTACTTTACAACCAGCTTGTTTTAATCACCTATAGATGTATTTATGCGTGTAGGTTTGTAAGATCCTAGTAAAACCTTGCTAAAATATTCTTTTGACTTGAATGAATGAATATTTCATCAATTTTACTTCAATGGTACATAAATATTTTTACATAATAGGATACGTTCCTATATTAAACCAATAGTAATGTTCGATGCGTATTATATTAAGTTATTTTTATTCCTTATAAATTGGTGTAAAACTTTAGTAGACAAATAACATATTTATTAAAGTACCTATATTTTATATGACGTGTATAATACAACGATTAAATTGTAATTATAAAAAGGTACAAATAATAATATTAAATATATTATATTATTTATAACTTCATTAATTTAATAAAAAATCTAAGTATACTTACATTTTTAATGGTTTTCTATCGATCAATTGAATATTTGTATTTATAAATTAAAATTACGTTTGGTTTAAGACATTTATAATGATCAAGTGAAATTGAAACAGCATATGAACCTTGAAAATGTTCTTATTTAAATTATGCATTAAATAATTTGAGAGTTAAAAATTCTTTAATAACTGCAGTAAGACACGCTATATAAGTTTATACAATACATATTATAAATAATTCGTGTCTATGTATTTAAGATAGGTTAGATATTAGATGTTTATCTAAGATTAAATTTATATAATGTAGTATAAAGTATTCTACTGTTCCTTTATTTTTACTTTTAACTTTTAAGTTTATTTAAGTGAAGTCAACTCTGAATAGAGACCGAAAAATAGATTATTTCTTATCATTGTATAATAACTATTTGATTATTGCTAACTACATTAATTCTGACAATAGATTAGCCATGTTCCCAACGTTTTAGTACAATGAAAATAATTTTTAAATTAATAGTACAAAATTAGGAAAACAGAAAAAATAATGAGTTCAATCCGTTCTAAAATTACATTTTGCTGAAGCTAATTTATGTTGTTAAGTATTAAAAGTTTGTACTTACCTACCGGCCTACCACCCTATTGTTTAACCGCGGTGGTTCTTTGACCAACCAGGAAAAACGTTAGGTGTTTAATTTTTAAAGAAAATCCGCGGCGGATAAAAACTGCGACCGCGCGCGGCTAAACCGCTCCGTGTGAAACCAGCTTAACGTATACGCCCTTCATATTGTGTACAAATTATCTGCATAATAATAATCATGTCCTAAATAGATATTATGGAATAGGGTTACTAACCTATTATTGTTGATAAACTTACACATTATGTATAAACCACACTAAATAATAAATCAACATTAAATATGTTATGATACCAGCATGACCTGTGTATTTTATAAAATTTTATTAATTATCGATCTAAAATTTAAGAAAAATAGTTTTAAATGCTTTTTATTTTCTGTGATTGTCATACAAATTATTATAGTCATAGTCAACTCATATAAGTCATATCATATATTATGTTTGATATTGATTTCCATATTTAAGGTTACGTTAGAAACTTGAAAGTCGTGTAATGGCCATGATTTCAGAATTGATTGAAGTGGGAAATACGTATGTTATTATTATTATTTAATAGCTTATTGATACATTATTACGCGCCTAATTTACAAATGATAAATTTCATATTTTATTTAATTTTTCTGCATTTAAATATTTAAATGTTCAATATCAATATAGGCTCTTTTACGTTATTTACAACAATTGCTTATTTGCATATAATAATAATGTTAGTACAAGAGTTTTTGTTTTTAATTTTATAATGTTTAAATAAAATTGAATTAATATAATAATACATGTGTGAACGATAATGATTTCGGTAGCAGACATTTTTATAATTTTACATACAGTCATTGAGTTATACATATGTTTATCGCCTCAGATGGTCCCTGAACACTGAATAATACCGTTAATTTGATCAAGTAAATTTTAAATTATTTTACAAGACGAGTTATAGAATGAAACTTCTTTTAAAACTGATGCTAGTGTATATATAACTAATATATAATATACAGAAATACAATTATATAGGTACCTTATAACTCCATTTTATATAATATGAACCCCCAGATGACAGTCCTATTGCACATCAGGTTTTTTAAAAATTAGGTAAACCAAAGAGAGGGGGACAATACCTTCTATTTTAGGTTTGTTTCTCAAATTCTCAAAAAACTTAATAACTAATCAGTAACCATTTAAAATTGATCCGTTTATCAATTATTGTGGTTAGGTTTGATCACTGAGATAGATAAGAATAATTACCCCCATAGATAAGAATACTTACCCTCACCATCGTATGGCATGAAATCGAACTTCCGTACAAATAACCTTGAAAAATTACATATTTTAACTTAACATAACTCTGGGATCTGAGACTCTGTGGTATTGCGTTAACTTTGATACCAAAATTTTTGTTTTTATATGTACTTAAAATTTATATTTACCAAAAATAAAAGTATAAATTATCTGAAAATCATTTATTTACTCATACCAATTACATATAATTTCTTGTCATACAGGAGACATTACTTATTATATAGGTAATTAATATATATCTCTGTAATTGACTGATTGGTTATAAACTTATAACTGATAAGTTTAGTCATTATAATTTATTGATATTGGTTATCAATTTACCGCTTATGAAAGTTTGATTATATTTATTAAGCACATAATACATATATTTTGTAGCTGAGGAAATTTGCGAATTAAATAAAACAATTGAATTTCACAAGCCCTCAATTATGTAAACATTTTAAGAATATTCATACAGAATACATGCAAATTGCAAATGCACCATACAATATAAACATGCTAAATATTGGCGTAGAAAAATTTGGAATTCAAAGTATTTTTCGTTGATGGATCATGTATAAAAAAAAATAAAAATGATTTATTTCTTAACATATAACTTATTGAATTTTTTTTTTTAACTATTGTCTATTAACTTTTAACTCGAGATCCTTAAATTAATATAACTTGACTGATTCGGGTTAAATTTTTCCATTAACTTACCGCCCACTACTTGTAATAGTAATATATGTTATTACACATAATATGCGACGGTCGGTGCGGCAATGATCAAATCGCACTACCGTTAATAATAATTACTTTTTGACGCGTCGGGTGCACCGACATCTTTGGCAGCAGATAACGATAAACACGCATGTGTGTATAGTATGTATAATAATATAATACAAAATACGTATATCTACGTTGTGTCCCGGCGTTAATCAAAAAATCGTATCGTGACGTGCACCGTAACCTAAAATTGTCCGATGATGGTTATTATAATGTAGGCAGATAATAATGTAGAATACCTAGTGTTTATAATCAACCAGCTATTTTCGACCGTTTTCCGCAATATTTTATAGGCTTAATATCCTCGGCGAATGCGTTTCATTTTTTTCTATTATAATATACTTTATAAATGCGACAAGGCGTGATATAAACCTAGTCGAAAACGCAGTCAGCGCAATTTACTATTATTATTAAAATACTGTATGATGTATAATCATCGTCTTTTTACGCACGATGATAGCGCAGGCTGCATTAAGACTGAATTCGAGATGATGTCTATGATCTCTTCTATAATCTCAGAAAATCATTGCAGTTCAAAGGTGTACCAATTCAATCTTGTCAAACAAAATTGATTTATCGCTTTGATACCTTAATTATATACTATTATAAATCATCATTTTTGTATACATGTTTTCTTAAATCAGTTTTTAAATTAAATAATTTAGACAACACATTGTGAAAGAGTATACATAAAATTACTTTGTTTAGTTTTTTATCTATTGCAGTATTTGAAATTTATTTTTTAATATTTTTATTTATTTTAGCTGTTCACAAAATATCATATAAATATAGTTTTAATTTGTCGTTTATAAATTGTTAACATTTTTTTTGAATAAATGCAAAAAAAAATTTTTTTGGGAATGGAGTTTAATAGTTAAAAAATTTTTCAAGTACATTAAAATAATTTCTTAAAACTAATTAATTATATATATTATATATAGCCTGATGATATTATGAATATTCAATAAAATTGGGGGAAAGTTTTTATTCGTTCCTCCAAAAGTGCAGAATGAAATCTTGAGTTGTACTTATTTTTAGAAAAGATTATCTACCTAGTATACAAAATATTGAGAACGCCGTATATATTTGAGCAATGAAAAATGTACAATACGGTCGATATCTGCACCATATCAATATACTTTGTCTTCCGACTCTTACGGCCTAAATGCAACTATATTTGGATCAGTAGTTTCAGTTACGGTATATATTTTCCACTTTATGATAATTATATTAATATATATAGTTTTTTTTTTTTGTATCTGTTAAGGGATTTTATAGCCAAATTGTGTTAATAATTAATAATACACAATACACATTGTTATAGACTATATTAAATCTTAATTTTTGATTTGAAATTTTAATAAATAAATAATTTTAAGTAAAATATTATGCTAATGGCTAATTGCATCTATATTCATGATATTAATTTTCTCTTTTTGTGGAACGATTTTTGATTTTGTAATATTACTTTGAGAGTGTTTCTGGGTACTTTATTTACATCTTATAATATAGTTTAATACCTTGACAACAATTTTGAGTTCGGCTATGTTTAATAGTCATCACTATAATCGTATTCAGAAATTAATGTGGTTATTGAATTTAAAATGCACTATTAGTACAGAATCCGTAAACAGTATTAAAATCTTAATATAAACAGCTACCTATCGTAAAATACAAACAATAAATATATAGTATATATTATTTAAATTCTTTAATTTGCATAACTCAATATTAACTTTCAAATATGGTGTAGCTGTACTAGAGTGGTTGTATGTATCCGTACATATAGTCAACTTAAGTGAAATAATTAGAACATTACACATTTATTTACTTTAAATGTGCATTACTAACGAGAAGTCCTGTGATACAATGAATAATAAAAAATGCATTGCAATATAGTAAAGTAAAATGTGTTTGCAGGTTACTATAGCATTTATATTATATACTAAGTATATAATAATAAATCAGGTAATTCCATACTACGTATAATTTTTTTTCGGGTGGTTAGACTTTAAAGTTCTACTTTAAATTAACTCCTTTCTAAACACTATTTTTATTATTTTTGTTTTAATTTTTACTTGAAAATTATTGTGGTTGATATTAGATTATAAATATTTACTTTTGTACGAATACATTTGTTGTAAGTTGTTAGTACTTTTTTTATTATACATAGGTAATAACTAGGTAGGCGCATATATGTTCATATAGTTAGCCTATTATAGTCGATTAAAATACCATTTTGTACCAAAAACCATAGTAATGGTTCTAATCTATTTACAAAATTAAAAAATTAATCATTTTTCTTAGTAATGTTTTTATTTTATTTTTTAAATAATTTATGTACTTTTAGTGTATCCAATCAGTTCTGAGTAGACAGACAGGAACGAATGATACCCTGCGGATAAATAAAAACCGCTTTTCGATGTTCACGCAGAGCGTTTTTAGCTACTACTTTTCTGACAGAAGTTACAGAACCAAACTATTTGATTAAATAAGAGGTTTATAATAATAATATGAATACCCGTGTGTTTGTGAGCCTGTTTATGTATTTGTGTGTGTGTGCTTGAAGCGTAGCTATGTATAAAGGTTTTTACTTATAGTGGTCTTTATAGGTACGTAAATTGTATTAATATAGTAAAAAAATATGACACTATGTGTACACATTTTTACTTACAAGTTATAATATTTGAATTACATATGAATTGAAATTTTTCATCTCACTATGTTGCCAATTTCAATTAATTCGTATAAAATGTAATTTTATAATACTATGGTTATTACGCCGATGATTATATCATCATCTGTATTATAATGAGCGTTCTATTGAAAATATATACATTTACATTAATTATATTTTGTATGAACTCAAAATGTTGCAGTTCATAATAAAAGTTTAGTGTTCTAATAAATCAATTAAAATTAGTATAAAAGTAATATTTATAAATGATAATTATATATACCTAATATAGTTAATTGTTTTAAATGTGTTTTATAATATTTTTTTTAACAAAAAAGTCACTTGCAGACTTGATGCCTTTTTTATTTAAGTATTAGTGACTAGTGTAATCTATAAAATGTTAATTCTGTATGTATTAGGAATTTACATTTAATGATAAATTGTTATTGTTACAATATTACTTTAGGTCGCCTATTTATTTTTAATTAAAAGACGTTTCTCACTATCTTACTATGGATAACTTTCTATGGTAGTCTTTAATAGTATCTTAATCTTTTAATACCTCACTGTTTTAAATTAATAAATATTCGTTGTTTATTTTATTTTAATCTGTCAATTAAAATAATATAAGGATTATGAGATGTTCATATTAAACTAGTTATAGTAGTACTAATATTAATATATTAGTACTAAAATAAATTCATATTTTAAATATTGTTAGCGTTCACACTTAATAATACAGTGTCCAAAATTAAAGGATTTCGATAGGTAATTTGACGATGCATCAATTTTTTATTAAAATGTAAAAATTAAAAGTAAGTCAAGCTCAAAATTTTAATGCATAAAAAACTTGTCATAAAAATGTTTTTTCTTTTTAATAACAAAATAAGTATATTTTTTAATGTCAATTTTATAGATTATATTTAATTATTTAATTATATATATTATACAGCGCGACTTTAAACATATATAATATTATTATAGGAAAATACTGCAGAACTAATTTCCAGGAAAAAATAGTAGTTATTAAATTTGCAAAATGCATTAATAATTAAAGCACATTTGTAGTCTTTCTTATATAAAAATAGTGTTATAGTTTTGAATTTTTAAAAAAAAAAAATGTGTGTATCATAATGATTTATTCTATCTTTTTTAATAAACTGGGTTCAAAATTAATAGACATTCCAAAAAAAATATTTAGTATTTCCTTTAATTTCAACATAATAGTACCTATATAGCATATTATAATAATTTAATGCATATTTAATGAATGGTTAAATAACACGCATAATATAATACCCTTTACAGATGACATATCTTAACCATTTTTATCATTGGTTTCCAAAGCTATAAGATAGCTACCGTACTTAACGATAGGTAATAATAAATTCAGGTAAAATGAATAGAACAGAAAAAAATTATAATAATCAATTTCGTTTAAAATGCTGTCGGCGCGTTAGGTGTTGGATGCCTAATGCGGCAATGCTTCTAAAAAATATTATTAACCATGTATATTGTATAAACACGGAAAACAATTTTTGAAAATAATTATATCATATACAGGGTGATTCACCAAGCATACAGTTTATCCATTTTGTCAATTTTTGAAAATAGTACTAATTCATTAATGATTAATCAATATATGAATTTATTCAAGTTTTGATTTTAAAAACCATATTATATTAAAACGATTTAGATTTTTAACTACTTACCTAATGAGTGTTTTGTGGAGATATAAACGACTGTGTTTCAAATGAGAACCCTTCTTCTTACAATTACAAATTATTCAGTGAATAATTTTTTTGAAAATCTTGATGTAGCTAGTATAGGTACTAAGTACTTTTATGTATAATGTAAAATTTAAACTAGTAATAAGATCTCAGTTATAGAAATATTTCTATTAAGAATTTTTATTCTTAAAGTCTTTAAAAATAGTTTTAGAAAAATATAAATTAGATATAATATTAATATAGTATTAATTATACTTGAACTACTTTTATAAACTCTAAATATATTGATGTAAATTATGTTATTTGAAAAACAAAAGTTTGTATCTCTAAAGAACACTATTTAAGCAATACAAAAATTCCTAAGAATTCAAAAACACGGTCTTTAAATATACTTGAAAATTCTAAAAATTATGTTTTGATTAACTGCGATATTTAAGCAAAATAGGGAGGTGAACATACTTAGTGAATCACCCTGTATAGTAATACTATACGTATACTTTCAACTGCTATATATTATTTAGATCATAGGTAAGTACTATATAGTTATTATATACGTATGTCGTATGTGGTATTGTGTCAACTCGGGAGCGCGTGTGTACAACACCATATTATACACAATATTATTACTAAATTATAAATTATAATATAGATCGCTTGGAGACATAGTAATGGAACTCATTAAAAAAAAAAACAAAATTTCTATATGTACACGTACGATTTAAAATCTAGTGGCCCCCGAGTTAATTGGCCAACTGTTAATACATATAATATAATATGTAATATCATATATACTGCGATTTGGTGCTACCGCCGCTGCCGCGTTAACTAGCGCGGGTGCGTTCAATTATCGCTTTTTCGCCGGCGGCTGCAGACCGCGAAACCTCGCGCGCATACCACCCAACATTCCGCCAGAGAAGTTTCATGAGAAATAATAATATAAAATGTCTGGCCGCCCTCCGAAAACGCAAAACCAGTTGCTCGCATATTATACACATACACATATACACATTTTTATTCGAGTTTTAACGGGATCGACGTTGTCTTCGTCGCTTCCAATGATTTCTTGTGCGCGTGTGCATTACATTATGTACCTACCAAATACTCTATAATAATATAATCGATAGTTGCATGTTAAAAGGGTTTAAGCAACATGGAATATATTATTATTCTATGAAGAAAAATATGTTTCTCAATGCGGATGAGCAAAATTAACTGTGACTATGCTATTTAGTATAAACCTAACATTTTATATTTTGTTTGTACAAATAAGGGTCCTAACGAAAATAATAGGGAATAAATTACATCATCATGAATGTTTAGTGAAGAAAAAACGTCTAGGTACACATTTTTTTTTGTACTGAAAATATTTGTCTACATTTTATTTAAATGATCACGAGAACATGATATATTATAGTATTAATATAAAGCAGGGATGGCCAACCCGCAGCCCGCGACATTTATCAAATATTTACAAAAAAAAATATTTTTGGCGCCGATAGAATATTTTGGAATGCCCGTGCAACGCGGTATCTGTATTATTAACAAAACGTAATCGCAACAAAAGTAATAATTCTAATCTAATCTGATGAAAGGAAAGTATATATGTATATATTTTGGCTGATGACCTTTTTTTTTTTTTTTTTGGCAACCCTATATGTGGCCCGCAGGATTGTGATGTATTTAAAAAGTGGCCCGCAAGATCATTTGGGTTGGCCATCCCTGATATAAAGTATATATTAGTATATTTTACTTATATTTATTAGTATATATTTTTCTAAAATAATGATAATATCAAAATATAAGGAATAGGTATTAAAAATATTAAATAAATTTATTCAAATTTCCGTATCCACATAAGTATATGATACAATATAATACATAAACAAATTGGAAAAATCAAACATACATATTAGTACTGTAAACAAATAATAGGTATAAGATTAAATTGAACAGTATTTTTTTTAATTAGTGGTTTCATATATACTTAAAGCTAGAACTGCATTCTAGTACAGACAGCAAGCTAGTACAGACATTTGTTAGATAAAGATAAAATTAAATTTTAGGCTTGTAGAGTGTTTAGTTTAAATGTGCATTAAAAATATATGCGTTTAAAATGAAATGAGCTTAAAATATATTTAAATTTTTTTCTACAAATTATATATATATATATATTAACTATCTATATTAAAAAAAAATCATAAAAACTTTATAAAGAACTCTTATTCAAAACACTAATTAATATTATAATTTTTTTTTAGAAATTAAATTTATTTTCAACAAATTTCAACAAATGTCTAACATTTTCCATTTACGTTCAATAAGTCTGAAAATTGTTTCTTGGAATGGTTGTAGATTAATGTGCTGACTATAATATTATGTAGTGTTAGCTTTAAGTTGATTTAATATCATTTAAATATAAGCAAATCTATCATTTTTTTAAATTTAATTAATCTTTAATATTTTTTTATTAAAATGAAATGAATGAATGTATTTTACAGCTATTATATTTTAAATTTTAGCAACGGTATTTTGTTAATAATTCATTTAAAATTTATCAGTTTAATTGTTTAATAATATGATAAGAATAGCATATGAGCCGGCGAAATCCATAGATATGTTTCAAAGTTTAGCAAGTCAATATCTGGCGCAATCAATAAGTTTTTCAGGTAAAAATATAATTGTGTGGAATTAATAATTTATGCTCTATTATGTACCTTGTATATTACCTTTGTCGTAACTTAAGTGTAATCGACTGTTTCTAGACGTTAATAATATATACATTGTATATATTAAGAATGCAATCCCTCATCAAAGTTCGTAGTTACTTCTTATACATTTTGTTGACACTGTTTTGAGTCAATTATATCTGAATTGCTCATATAAAACGACTACAACATTACTGAATATTGACGAGTAGAACTATGTGTGACTTATATATATATATACACACACATATTTACGATGTTGTATTGCAAAAATTCGATGTTAACGACAATATGAAATAGAACTGAATGTCCCACTAACCCGATGGCATCACTAGTGATTCATTAATGTAATGTACTGCTATACAGTATAGACGATAGACTTCATATTATGTACCTACACACTATATACATTATACATAGCTAATATTAATTGATTGTTAAGTTTACGCTAGAGCTGATGTCTACGAAATGTATATTAATATTTAAAAAAAATGACACTGAAATGGATAGTTATTATAGTTTAGATAATAATCTGTCAATTGTGGACGAAATATTTATTTTATGCGAAGAGTTACATATATTTATACAGATTAAATATAATAAATTTAAGACAACAAACCGTAGACTTAAAAATGTATTTTCAATAAACGTGCATATTATATGTTTAACTACTAATAAAATATCAAAATAATTGAACAATCATTTCTATTTTGAAATGTAGTTCAGATACCTTGTGGATTTTTTTATTAGAATAAAATATTAATTACGCATTAAAAAGTTAATTTTATGACAATAGATAGGAAACATTATTTTTACAGTTAAGGAAAGGGTTTATTTAAAAAAAAAATAGGTTACAACAAAAAAGTACCCCTGCAAACATTTAATAAACAACAAAGTTAATAATAAACGCAAAAATCGTTTATATTTTGATGGTACAATATTATTTATTGCCGTGAATAAATTAAAATTAATCATAACCAGTATAAAATAATAAATTATTAAACATTTTTTTTTTTTTTTAATATTCAAGATGTAAATACATTTCAATAAATACATTTTTGCGAAAAGAAATAGTATTCAAATTGTGTAAGGCAAGTGTGTGATTAATTTTGAATTGTATACATATAAAAATTCTTCGATCAAATTTTGATTTACACTTTACTAAGAATAAGTAATTCCACGAATATTTCATGAACTTTATCCTGTTATTATTTATTATAATATAGCCTAAAGGCGTTATTACATCTTTTATATCCATATACAGACATAATAGGTACAATAGATAATAGCTAGGTATCTAACTTAAACACTTTCAAATTATATGGTAAACTTTTAGGAGAAACTTGATCAAAAACATTTTTTTCTGCTTCATTTTTTTTCTTATTATCTGTTAATTATTAAAGTATAAGAAGATTTGAATTTATTTAATTCATTTTGGATGCTTAAACAGAAAAACAAAAAAAGGAGTATTATTTACTTATATAATTATTATTATTGATTTAGTTAACTTATTTATTATTGTGCTAATTTTTTTCTAATAACTACATACAACTTCACTGTTAAATCATAATTTATACAAATTTTTGTTTGGTTTTATTTTTAAATTTAATTTTTGAAAATTATTTATATGATCAATGGCAATATTTAAATTAATTTGTTATTAGTTGTACCTATATATTATGTTCTGTCGCAAACATTTTATTATAATTTTGTTGAACATTTGAAAGTACCTACATAAGTGTACGAATATTTAATCACTTTAAATGTATCTATATAAATGAAAAATTATATTAAAAAAAAAAAGGATTTAAAAAAATATTATTGAATTGTAGTAGTATAGTCGTTTTGGTTTATAATATTTAATGATAAATATCATTAAGTAAAACTAAATTAATTGTTAATATCTAGTCTAGCCGATAAGTATATTTTATATTTTAATGATGTTTGGAATGTACAGTGAATATTCATAAAATCTAACAATTACTTAACTAAATGATACTAAATATTTATAATTAAATTACAAGTTAGTCATATAATGAATTAATTTATTTAATTTCAAGGGTTGCTCAAGTTAATGTACATTAATTTGATTTAATTAAATACTTTTTGTGAAAAAATGCAATTAATAATGTTAAAAAAAAATTACTAATAAAATAATAGTAATAATAGAATTAGCATGATTCTAAAATCTAAAGCAATTTTTATGGTTATTTTATAGTTTAAAATATCAGTTTTTATAAGTTAGAGCTGTTTTAATACTATATGTATTGCATGTTTGCTCATTATATATCATATTATAAAATAAAAATAAAATTAGAAATTTGTTTATTAAAAAAATAATGTATTTTTAAAGTCGAGTAGGTACCTGGTAATTAAAATTGTATCCATGTTTTTGAATAGTTTCGTCAATTATGTTTATCTTGTTGAGAATAGTTTGGTACGTTCTTATTAGTGAATGGAGGTTTAGGTAATAGCCATGAATAATCTTCATTATTTTCTGTATGTAATTGTACGTCTGATTTTCGCGAATTGTCTTGAGCAAAAACAAATTGGTTTTTTTCATTCTGTAATTGATTGAAAACTGTCCACAAATATTGTCGGTAGTTTAAAATCCAATGTTTGAAATTTAAATACACATTTTCATTAATTTCTTCAGTTTTAGTTTTTATAAAACCAACTTTTCGGAAACAATTTCGGATGAGTGCTGGAGACATATTTTCCCAGACATTAAAAATAATATGTATGGAATCGGATACTGAGATTTCAATAGAAGAAGTTACTAATGTTTCGGTGTTAACTGCTTTCACAGTTGTAGATTTTGTTTGCTTTAGATAATACTCATATATTTTTTCGATGCGCATAATATTCTGTCGAAGAGGATGGACAGATACTATGCTACTTGGTAAATATTTGATTTCTATATTTTGTAGTTCTATTTGTAAATCTACCATAATATTATCAATGATCACCAATATTTTTCTTCCCAATAACTCTTCATCCCACCGTCTTAAAATTGATGCATAGCAACTCGTCATCCACGTATTATAACTGGCTTTAAAATGTTTGGATAACATTTTTACATCTTGAAAATATCGAGGAATATGAATATTATCTATAATGCTGGGGTACATTTTATCGGTTCCCGATATATTGGACGCAAATATAATACTAAGTCTATGTATACATTTTTGACATTCCTTATTATCTAGAGGTCCTTTAAATTCACAATTTGAATTTGGCAGATCACGATAATAGAGACCGATTTCGAATAAACTATATACGTTATTAGCGTCGTAATTGGACATAACATTTTCAAAAAAATCTTTAACTGATTTTATCAACCCGTTGTTTGTTGATAAAAAATTGGTACTTTTATTTTGATCAGAAATTAGTTGAATTTTTTTATTAGCAATATTGTATTTGTGTTTCCATTGTTGTATCCATTTATTATCAGGAGCAAAATTGTCAACTCCAAGTATTGCTGCTAAACTTCTGGCTTTATCTAGTAAAATCGTTTTACTCACCCGTACATTTAATGAACTAGCATGTTCGAACCATCGAACCATACCCATTTCCATGTTAATTAATAGTTTGTCATTTTCTTGTTTTTTTCTTAGGTAAAAACTAAAACAATTTTTTTTAACATTATTTACAATTTGTTGTTCTTCAATTTCTTTACGATTTTTCAATATTTTTCTTAATGTTACAACTGAAATATTTAAAATAGAGGCAGCTCTATGTTGAGAAAGGCTTGAAAGTTTTGCGACGTCATAGCAAAATAACAGTTCTTTTTTTGCTCTAATCGATAATAGTTCATTTCGTTCGTTTGGCATGTTTTAAGGTATATTTATACATAAAAAATAATGTATGAAACACAGTGTTCGCACTCGTTACTAGCGTATTTTAACCGTCACTTAACACGCTGAACACGATACTGAGAATATATTAAAAAGTATTAGTTTGCTCTCTGGGTTTGATACGATTTACCATAAAACGATACCATTATTTGTCGATTAGTAGTCACTCATCAAATAAAATGAATTCCAATAAATATTTGGTACAATAAACATTATTTGAATTCGATTTTACAAAAATGCTAATTATCAACACATTAACAGTAATATTAATCATGTCAATTGGTTCCAACTGCCTATTATTTTGTTTCAAAATAACAATAGTTATTATTATATGTCGCTGTTTACAATAGTTAAGAAGATAAGTAATTTAATTTTATCTTTTTTATTTTGTACGTTATTTTATATGTCTTTGTATCTATTTGATAATTTTATTCGATAATGTACTTCCGAAATTTGAACCTTTACAAATGTTATATATTATGTTCGATATCTCAAAGCAAATAGATACCCGTGTTTTGTATTATCTCATATTTATACCTACTTTAGTTATCAATATATTTCTACAGTAAAACTCCTGACTCAGTAATAACGAGTTTTTTTATACACACCTAATATTAGTTTTTTTACTTTACCAATTTTTCCGTTATTTAAATTACAATTTATATTAAGAAATAGTTTTATAAATATGTAAGACGTAGTTAATAATAATATAATATACTTATATACAATACATATATTGTGTATGCAATATTGTACTTACGTGGTGAAATTTCATTATTTTCTTGTTGGTGACATAATTTTGTCGTTTCGGTGGGTTGCTCAACAGTAGAATTATTTCAAAAATGTATATAATATATATATATATAAAAATAAATAGTATTTCTACCAAATCGGCACCGCCAACACCACCGTCGTATATTGAAGTAACCTTTACTGTACGTCTTTGGTGTAATGACGACGTGACTACAATTGAGGTGACAAGACAATGTTATTATCATTTTTTATAACTATTATTGTATTTTATTATTATTATTTTTTTTTTATCAGAGGTCAATTCGGACGCCATTACGTGCTCGGGTGTCGGAGATTCCGATCCGGTGGTCACCCTGTAACAATGCGTATAAAACAGAAAATTACTACATTTATTATATTTTTGTCCATCTCGTCAACGCACGAATAGTGCATTAGTAGTATCGCGCGTATCTTATAGTGTGTATGAAAAATAATAAAAAATAGTTAAAGAAAAAAATAATATTCACTGGATTAAAATGATGTTTTTTTATCATTATTTTTTTTCGTATGAACTCAGGGTAATTCATATCCAGAAAAATTGATGAATATTTTGTTGTCAATGATTTTTTTTTTTTTTTTTGTGTTCGCCATAGTTACATTATAATACGCGAAGCACCGATTGCTCAATGTAAATCCATTTAAATCGATTACTTAAATCATCTACAATCATGTAATCCAAACTTAAAAAAAAATGATATTAAAATGTGTATAGTATTTGTGCCCAAATTAATAAATTTATATAGGCACCTATACTTGTTTCATTTTAAATATCACGAAATGAATAACGTTAATTTTGTTTTCGTGGAGCTTATAGAATTTGAAATTGTCGAGAACTGCATTCATTATTATATTTGTCGCGCTTTTCCGTGAAAATTTACATAAATTAATTTATGGTGTTATTCAAACTAGTTGTAAGGTCTTGTTCTTCAATTATGTCCATGACTTTCAATGTATTATCGAGACTTAAATATTATATATGTCTAATAAAAAAATAAAAAATAAATAAAGTGTCCACTCTCCAGACAGTGCCCAGGCTACACGTAACATAATAAGCTATGTACATAATAATATACATTTATACATATTATTATACACGTGGTGGTTGTGAACATAATATGTCCATATTATATTCAATAATTATCAATCCTTATTATGATATACCCGTTAGATATTATTACTATGATGGTAATCATAAAATGTTAATTAAATATGATTTAGTAATTTTTTTATACTTCAATAATTGAATATAACATTAAAATGTTAGTATATATTATATACTATGATGATAATAACCAGTGACTTGAGTATTTGAATTATTCCATGAGATTTAAAAAATAATAATTTATATTATTTAGCTGAATATAATGTGATTTGTGCTCATGAAAAATTATAATTTTCAACCGTACAAACTGAATATAGGTATTAAGCTTGCAATTTATGTGTTTTGATTATTGTACGTTTAAAAATTCACTATAAAACTGATTTGTTTAACGATGGGCGCGTAATGTGTAATGGACTGCCTTGCAATAAATATAAATTCTTAGGAACTAAATATGCCAAAATGGTGTCAATCTTCATAATTATTATTTTATTCAATTTAACACAGTACAGGTTTTTTTTTGTTCAACGCAAAGGATTATAACTATAAAAACGTGATCACGTGCCATCAAATGCTTATAACCTAATATTAATATTTGTGAAATAAAAATAAAACAGTTTGTTGTCGTGTGCAATGAATTTATCATATAGGTAGGTATTATAGTGTAATAATAGTTTGTAAAGGTATCTCTATATTATTATGCAATACAAAATTTATTAATTTTCGTTGAAAAAAATATTATTTAATAATTTTAATAAACAATCATCGATGTGCAGTGTTTGTCGATATAATATGTATTACCGTGACTAGGTTTTTGTTTAATGTTCGGTCATTCGAAACACACGCGTGTAGAAAGCGATTATACTCGAATGCGCTTCAACGCATAAAACTTGATTGATTATCGTATACACTGTAACTCGTGAAACGTTCGTAGAGAAATATTATATCACATTATAATATTTTGTCCAGCGTTATTTTTTCACACAATTATTCTGAATAATATAACGAATACGTACGTACATTATAAATTATAATACAGTCTTCGGTCACCATCGGTTTGATTTATTTTCATCGATTCGACTGAAAAACGAGAACAGTTGCAGTAGATACATCCTGAATGTCGTCGATTATGTAAAAAAAAAAATACGATTAGGTACACTATAATTCTATCATGCTGGTATCAAGTTTTGTCATTTGTTTCGTATATAATATATAATATATATATGCATACATAATATGTAAGCAATGGAGGAATGCGCTTCATATTATATTCAACAATTAGTATCCAATTCGTATTATATATACCTATATATTATGGTAATTTACAAATCGAATTATCTTCATCCCCATCCTCCGCGACAGATTCAACAGTTAGATTAGATTGCTAATAAATTGACTTTGTAAAACAAAATAATAACACAATAATTATGTTATAATAGTTATTTACTACAGACAATTATTAAATGACGCCCATATTATACCATTATTATTATAAGCAACGTACCTAATGAAATGAATGACAATATTATAGTATATACTTTTGCATAAATGATCCGTTATAATATTATTGTGGGACACTCCTTTCCATACACTGACCTACTCTAAAACGGTTTTTCGCCACCGACCGCGACTCGGCAAAGTGGGACTTAAATCATCAGCGAACCCGCCACGCGATGTTTTGCTGTCCGTCCGCTTCGTTCTCAGAATCCATAAACGTCCAAGAGCATTTTAACGACACTGTTGACTCCGCCGACACCGGAAACCGCATAATTTTTTAATAACCCATCACTCCTATCGCCATTTGTCTTATATATACGTTACAGGAGAATATATTATTACTACACGTGCAGCAGTACACAAACGTGTAATAGTTAATACGCATTACGATTATATATGTATACGAGCGACGTCAAAGTTTAAACATTTCTCATAAAAAACGAATTTTAAACTATAAAATATCGGATTGGCCGTTAAATAAAAAATAAAAAAAAACACTATGATTGAGATTCAAGAGGTACTGCTCATCCAATTTTGTAATTCCCATCATTATATTAATTATATATATAATTTAAACTAGGTACTTAATACTAGTACTTATTGTACTTTCATCACACTTTCCGAAAATTATTTAATAATATTTAAAACAGCTTTTTTAGTTGAATAGCATATTAAAAATTTTATTACACATAGACTATAGTTAATCATGGGCTAAATGGATCGATGGACGAAATCCTTGGACTTGTTATATGTTTTGAACACGTGCCTATGACATAATTTAAGTACAAGCGTATCAAAATACATTAGTTTCACTTCTGATGCACAAACCTGAACGAATAGTATAGCATACATTAAATCAGTGTTTTATTATAGATCAAAGGCTAAATGTAGTCTGTTAGAGAAGAAAAAAAAATATTTTTTATGAAATAATATTCTTCATCTTTTCTTTGATTTATCTATCAACACGAATATTATCGAATATTATTGCTTGTAACTGATATGCAATAATACATTTAGAAATGTTTTCACTTAATTGTTAAAACTCATATACGTCAAAATTATTGAAAAACACATTGTTAAAAATTATTCCCCCTTATATTCGAATTTATGGACAAGATTTTAAATTATTAAATTAGACATATAGGAAATTTCATTTACTAAAAAGTTTTTTTTTAAAAAAACCATGATTCGTAAAACCTTATTGTAGACGTTTACGATTGTTTGCAATAAGTTAAACTTGTTGATTGGATATTTTAAATAAATGACAATGGCTATTGCTCTCTAAATAAATATTATTCAGTAGCCCAAAAAACTACGAAATATTATGTGAACCGTAAACACTTATATGTGTTTATTCTAGAAAAATCTATTGAAAATCGAAATTAAATAGATATAGATTAATTATTATTAGATTATAAAAAAATATACAAAATTTAAGCTTACTGAAAAATGTAAGTATATAACTAGTTTTTTATTATTATTTTCTATCTTTCACAACTTACATTTATTCTCTTATTTATTTTATTCTAATAAAACGTTTGACCGAATTTGATATATGAGTATACACTATACATAAATATAAATTCCTTAATTAGTTATGTATAAATTGAACTCGTATAATTTGTATTATATTGTGAAAAAATAAGTGCATAGTATTCATATTAAGTTATTTAACCATAGATCATAATGCAGTAAAAAAAGAAAACTTTATAATTATTATGAATAGCCTGAACAATCAGTATTATCTAAAAGTCTCAACTTTCTCTCAATTATAAACTTTGTACAAAACCATGTTGATGCATTCTTCTTTTTTTGATAAGTGGTACTCGCCGTCAGGTATTTTTTATCACACTCTTCCATAAATCACGTATCTACAACATTACCGGCCCTTAGTATATTGTTATTGTTATTATTATTGTTGTATGTAAGTAACAATCCTTGTACATTTTTTTGTACAGTTATCGTTGCGACGAACGAAACGATATTGGTGCGTGTATTAACATGTTTACTGAAGGAGGATGTTTTATATACAAATGTATTCATAAAAAATACTTACTTATTTTTTTTTCAATAACAAAGTTACTCTAAATTTAAAGTTTGGTATTTTTGAAAAATTTAAAAACCATATTTTTAGTTCTTGATATTTTTGGTACTAGTTGAAGTGTCTTGTAGAGAAACAAATTTCTATTTTTCTTACGAAAACATCCCCTCCCTTCTTACTTTATACAATATCCGGCATTGTCGTTTCCACCAATTTAAAAAAATATGATTCCTGTTTCAAAATTTAAAAAAAAATTTCCACTTTAAAATTTATAGTAAAAAGTGGAGTTCTCATTAAAAAAATAAGATAAATCGCCATAAGACATTTCTTAAGTAGTACAAAAATCTCAAGCATTTTAAAATATAGGTTATGAAAGGAAAAACAAGGGGATGAGCATGCTTGGTAAGTCACCTCGTATACTTTTTTACATATTATTATATATACCTAATGATATACGCTGCACATTGCTGTGTACCTTTTTTGATCACGCATCACTGCATTTACCTATCTAAGTGTACTATAACGACAAGCATTTAGATTTTACGTAACAAAACTCATACACGTACTCGTAAGTCGTAATAGTAGTCGTATATATTACCAATACATGTATAGGTACCTACCTATAGTATGTATACTCACACGCACACACAAACGCATAATATAATATAATATACTGACATACCGGCAGCAGTTACATATTATATGTACCTATAGTGCGTGGTTTATTAATGTGTTGCCGGATTCTTGTTTTTTTTTTCTTCTTTTCTTTTCTGGAGTAACGGGGTCGGCCGCCGGGCGTGGGCAGCCGCCGCCGACTGGAATTAATATCGCAATCGACGGCTATAAATCATGTGACTACCGCCGTGCCGCGCCGCGCCGATCCGCACGGCAGACCGACTATAGACGGACTATAATGTTGCTGCCCCGGCTTTGCGGACCAAACAATTAGTCGCCAATACGAATGACAAACGCGAAACAACATCCGTGTACACTGCGTACTACACTTCTCGCACACGTTCTTTTACGGTCAAGCTAAATGTTTTGTGTGCGTTTACGCTTTGCAAGTGTTGCAGTGTGCACTGCGAGACAGAGACTCACGCACATTTTATAATAATGTCAATACTTATTTTTTTTATGTCTTGTCATTTTTTTTCTACGCGTTATACGAGTTGTCATACGGATTTTACACTATCTTATTATCATAGGTAGTCATAATATTCAAACTTGCGCTCCTCTGATACGCCAGTGGTTTTATATGCAGGTGCGTATGCAGGATAAACACTGAAAATCGCTAACACTCACCCCTCTCGCAGTATACTTTTCTACCTAGATATGAAGCCAAAATATTTTGTCATGTCGATCTACTGTTTATCTGTGATTTTTTTTATATACACGTATTATTTTCATGTATTATTATAATATCACTTACGTATGGGTATAAACGATTGTTATTTTCATCGTTGTAATTTCACTTTGAAATAACCCGTATTTTTGTTTTATTCCTGTTGCAATATAATATACCTATACGTATCATTATCTTTACTAGACAAGTACGCATAACATATTAAATACATATAAAGAACTAGTATATTACATGTATGGAAGACATGTAAGTACTCGCCATACGAATAAATTATCAATCTCGAACAATTTTTTATAATTTTCTATTTGTTTTGGTGACTCGTGACATTCATTGGGCATAATTATGTTTATCTTGATGAAGTTTCGGCCGTATAATAATATAGTAATATTACTGTTGGTCCATTTGACCAGTTGTTTTTATTTTTTCTGTATCTAATTATATTATTATTATCATCATTAGATAATGATGAGTTGAACGATATTATAAAAAACTCGCTTAATTGTACTCATAGTATAAAATATATCGAGTATCTACACCTAACCCTACTAAAATATATCTACACCTTTCAATGAGTAGGTTGTTGTAATCGATATGCTAAATTTGATTGCAATGATAAATTGAATACCCACACAAAAAATAAACGATTTTGAGCAAAGAACACAAATGGTTCAACAAATATTTTGAAGTTTAAGTATTGTATTATAGTTAATGTTAGGTTATGTTATATGATTAATTTATTATGTAGGTACGTATCTATTTGAAATTTTAGCCAAAATCGATTTTATCAACAACTATTTTTCCAATGTTTTTTTGATAGTTTTTCTCAATTATCATAAATATGTACTAAAATTTTTCTATTTTTAATACCTCAAAGTGTCAACTGATAACTAGATTAAATTTTATACCAGAAACCAGCCTTTATCTTGAAGATTAGAGTTCATTTTTAGCTATAAACTGTATTCATAATAATTATCATACTATGTATATGATTGTTCATTATAATATATTATACATCATAATAGAAAAAACACACACATTGTAAAATGAATAAATTTTTTGTTAAGTATAGAATTTAAAATAGGCATTATATTTATATATATTATTATTCATTATTATGTGGAAGTGAGTAAATATAATACGATCCGCATTCAGCAAAGATTTTTTATGAGCTAATTTGCATTGTACAGTTCATTGTAACTATCGACGAGAAGACGATAATGGCAATCTATACTCATTCGTATAATGTATATAAAATACGTTATAAATTATATTAATGGCTGATAATTTTCTTGCATATATTATAAGTTAGGTATACCAATAATTCTTATAACGTTTTGAATCGCACAAACAAAATCGGACATTCTTAGAATTTAGGTAAATTATTTTAATGTATATTATAAGTTATATATTT
Organism: Aphis craccivora; assembly: GCA_009835225.1. Taxonomy (NCBI): domain Eukaryota; kingdom Metazoa; phylum Arthropoda; class Insecta; order Hemiptera; family Aphididae; genus Aphis; species Aphis craccivora. The sequence continues at coordinate 29,713 of VUJU01002014.1, forward strand.
AATACTTAGGTAAGTATAATGTATCAAAGGTATATCGTATCCGAAGTCTATTCTGAATATTCGATACATCTATAAATCATTTATATAAACATAGACCATAAATAAACTACATCTTATTCAAATCGTCATTATGTAAATTAGATATAACTGCTTTAATATGATAAATTCAGTGAAATTCAAATATCAAACTGAATATTTGATTTACAATAATATGTATTATTTTTTCAATATTATGTCACAAAAGTGTTGTGTTAAAAGAAAAAAAATGATTTTAGAAATATTTATTTAAAAATATGAGTTGTAAATATGTCCAATTTTACTTAATAATATAACTGACATATTTGTAAAAGTGCCAAAACTGACAGGCTATTAGGTAGAGATGAAGAATACTATGAACAGTAACAATTTAATAAAATGTATAGTTAAAAAAAAAGTAATCGCAACAAATGAAATACTTTGACTATAGAATATTTTTCGTCGTTATAATATATCATTTTTATGTTATATGTGTATGAATGTAAATATTTTCTAAAATATGGTAAGTTGAATAATTAAATATTGTTTAAAAAAAATTTAAAATATACTAAATTATTTTATTCTGGTTTCTCTATGTGAATATTTTCTATAGAATGTATTCATACTAAACGATGATGGAGTAATATTTGTGTGGATATTAGTGCAATAGTGTGGTAAATGTGTGAGGTTAACCAGTGGCGTGTTCAAATATTTTAAATGAGGTGTTATAAATCATTTTACCTGTATAATAAGATAAAATAATTTAAAATATTGTTTATTTAGTAGTGGTTAATAATTCAACATTTGTATACTATTATCTGACATGCCTATTAAAAATTAAACTGTTATATTTTTCAAATTCTTATTTTAATTTTTATATTTATATTTAATTAAATAATAAGAAAAAATCCACAGGGGGGATACGACACCATCCCACTCCAATGCTAGGTTAGGCAAGCACGCCCCAGCAGATTAACACAATATGCATTAGGTACCTATTCTTAAAGCCGGTTTTTTCTATAGTATGACATTATATACAATTAAAATCCACAAACATTTGGAAAATGTTCCATTTATTTTATAATAGAATTTTAATTACAAGTAGTACCTACTTTTCAGATAAATTAAATCTAGAGTTATATAGATAGTTATAATAATATTCAAATGATCATTCAAAATAGTATATGTATATTATTCAATGTTGGACCATTTTTTTACGTATATAATAGGTATATATATTTTATACATAGATTTTCTTAATAGTCAAATAGTTGAAATAATATTATTAAACGTTACCCGTACAATAAAGTTTTAGAACATTTACAGTATTATATTATACCTTAAATCAAATGACAAATTTAAGACTTTATTGGATTACATACAGTATACACTAACCGTATGCACACTCTTTAATTAATGATTTAATAATTATTGTTACAGGCATAGACTGCAGCCATAAACATAAAAACATTACGTACAAATTACGTATTTATAGGGCCATGTATAACCCAGAGAATAATCAATGTCCAGTCAATTTCTTCAGAATATGTACGTCTTACGACCACCATAACAATGTTCCAAACGTAAAAAGTCGTTTCTTGGCTTGCAGCCACGTACGTATATAAATTATTAGGCGTATATTTTATTCTTATCGGAATGGCGAGAAACTCTTTAATTGAAATATATGAATAAACCGAAGTGCACTTATAACATCCTCTGTGAGTAATACACTGTGTTTATGTTAATGTTTTATTTAATAATCAAATTAAATTACATCACCTTTTAAAAATTAAATCGGCTAAGCCCTTTTATAAAACTCATAAGTTATTTTTCAATGTAGTTTTTAATACTATTCTAATTCTATAAAAAAAAAGAGAGACTAATAATAACCGTTATAACACACCCTGAAATAAAAAATAAAAAATATTTATTCAAAGCGTTGAGAAAATGCATTATGCACCAAACGTATTAAACATTTAAAAAATAAGTACTTATTCAAGTACATTGTACATACACAACAAGAAATATTTCGTAAAACTGTTTGGACATGCGCGAAATATACACTAAACATTTTGAAACATTTACATTATTGTTTACCGAAGACCCGGCCAAACAATTTTAAAGATGAGGCGTTGATTTAATATTCCAAAAAACACATATAGGTACATGATTTCTTATGGCGCTGTTAAAGTCGATACAAAATTATTTCATAATGGCTTATTAATGTGTAGACATAGTTTTGACAAATAGCATGCATACTTCAACATACACAAAAGGTAATGTATAATTTATTTTGTAAAAGAACATAATATTAAAATAATTGACAAATATTTGAATTTTAATTTTTAAAGATAATTATTTATTTAAGATTCACAAATTCATTTCTTGATAATAATTCAAAAAAATATTAGGTAGTGTAGCTTTATGTATTTAGTTGAAGATTGTATAAAATAACTTTATATTTATATTTGGTTCAGATTTTTCATGAGTATATAAAATAATGTATTAGATGAACTCTGGAATTTTTCGAAATTCGTTTTGTTTACTATGTATAAATGATTATTATAATTTCAGTTGTATCTAATTTTCTAATAAACACAATAAAGTAAATCTTCTGATTATCGGAATATCAGAATTTTTCTGAAAGCATTATTAAATTTCATATAATTTGTAAAAATATAAATCTTACAAATGTGTACATTCTACATAATTAATAAGTATATTCTTTTACATGTTAAGTAATAAAAATATCACTTTAGTAAATTATTAAGCACAATAGAGTATTGAGTAGGTAATCATATCCATATCCATTTTTAAATTGTGTAAATTTTTAATTAGAATTTATGAAAACAATAAAATGTATATGAAAAAATATATGACGGTATTAATTTTTGGAAGTCTTACAGTTATTAACACTTATTAAAACAAGAAATGTCAGTTATTTTTGGATTTCAGGTTTTTGGATAGCTACAATAATAACAAGTTTTTTTGCGAGTAATATAAAAAAAATAATGAAATAAACGTTTCTCCATTTCTTTTAATTCTTTCTAAGTTTAAAATCATACATGTGTATTGTGTATAGATGCTATACATACGTATATACACACATATTTAACTTTGTTCTGAAAAAAGGTTTTGAAATTGAAATCCAAAGTTAGAGAATAAATTAAATTTTTAATTTAAAAGTTTTAAAGTACAGTAGTTTTTTAAAAGTACACAACAATATTATAAAATGGGAAGCTACAAATGCCTACAATCCGTTGAGTCTGTAATAATTAATAGTAATAATATACATTGCGAACCCACACGCTCGTCGTAGTACGTGTATACGAGTTGCCAGTATATATTATATTGTATATTTAAGTACTCCTTTCTACGGGCCGATGGTGTTTTGCAAAGTGTGAATTATCATATATTTATAGATAGGCAGTTAGGTATATAGTGCAATAGATTTGGCGTATCCCGTGCACCGCGTGAATCCCTCAAGGCGCGCACAGCAGCCCTAAATACGGTGCTAGACGACGCGTGACCGTCTCACGGCCGGGACACATGACAATATACCTACGTAGGTATATTATTATGTAGTACCGTGTCCGGACATAATATGAAAACGACATAAACCGACGCCCCAGTTATCCTGTCGGTTGGTCGGTGTATTATTGCGGGTAGCACTTAAGCGTTTGTTTTATCATTATTATTACTATCATTTGGTGGATATAATATATTGTTATGAGATTCGCGTGCTCAGTTACACATATATAAATTATAATACATAATATACATATGTCATACTGTATAAATATATAGCCTATAATACAGAAGAGGTGCGCACGAGCGCGATATCATTATCATTATTATCGTCACACATCGCGTACGCGTACACACGAGATTGGCAGCGTACGTTATAATATATTATTATCATAACTATTATTATTATTATTATTATGTACATACGTATATAAAAACTCGGCTAGATTCGTTTTTATTTTTCACTGACCGACCGAACGGGTGTGTTGCGAATGGCAATCTAGCACTACTGCACACGTGCGTTAAGTATATATTATTACTATTATTATTGTAAAATATAAACACGATTCGAGACTAGTACGTTTATAGGTGTACCGAAAAAAAAAGCGCGCTCGCCATAATTAATAATAAACGAACCAACTCGATTCGGTTGCGTTCGCGCGCGAATATTACTATTAGCGTTGCGGGTAGGTATGTCGTATATGCACTGCACTCGGGACGTCAGACCCGACAAAACAACTTCTCCGGGTCGGTCTTAATTGCGATAATATTTCTCCGCGTTATAAATCATAAGGCTTGGACCGAGTCCAACGGCGAAGCAAAATAAAAAAAAAAAAAATCCGCACGCGGCGGAGAGAAGGCGTACGTGAATTTCTCAATCGGGTAGTTGTTGTATTATAGGTACACATCGTCGACGGGCTGTGACCACTACGGGGAAAGAACGCGCGCTACGCGTATATTATACGTGTATGTATATTGTATATAGTATTACAACGTTACCTATAAGAGCAGACGCTGCACGCATTCCTCGGCATGGTGGTGTTGATACTGCAACGGTTATGATTCGTATGATATGGGTAGTAATGTAATGTAACATATATATTATTGATATTATTCCACGTTCGCACCTCCACGGCGGCGCACATTCGTTATTATACGTCTGGTTATCATTATACTGGCCTTACCTAAAAATGATTTTATATAATATCCCGAACACTGGAGTGTCTACAATTTTTTAAGGAGTGTCACCAAAATATATATGTACGCACCAGCCTATTCACCAAGACGTATGCTTACATACTTTTTCTTCTCATCCAATATAGTGTGGTTATTCAAAATCTGATTGTTGAAATTTTAAATATACACAAAGACCCTAATTATTTAATTTGAAAAGATTAGTATTATAGGTTAGTTTACATTAATCTATTAATAATTATTTATCACTGATTCACTCCACTCATGTCTAGGCTAAAAAGGCTAAAGTAATAGTAGCGAAGTAGTACATGTAAATTAATATTGACGAAAAATAAAATATCAATAATAACGAAGAGCAAAATTCAAGTAAAAAAAAATTCTTTATTTATTCACAATTATTTACATAAAATTTCGAAATAGCAATAGATATATGTTGTTAAATGTATAAATATTAATTTTAGTTATATTTTAATAAGTATTAAATATATAATATTATTATACATTATACATGTTTATATAATATTGAGAGCTAAGTTATAGGCTGTACTTTTAAGGAAATTTTTATTATCATTTAAGTCATAATTATTAAGTAATATTTTAATTCTCTTCATAGAATCATATTTATATTTTTTTGGTGGCTACTCATCAGCGAAATATTGTCCTTTTTTAGTTTTTTACAATTTTTTTGAACTTTGCAGTCCTTCAATGAACTTTCAAAGTATGAATAATGCAATCTATAAACAAAAAGTAAAATGGTTTTATAAATAATAGAATACTATTTATAAATATAAATTTACAAACATATCAGATTTGAAAATCCTCTATGCCAACTTTCAACGTAGTTGTTTGTGGTTGAAAGTTCTAGACAAGCAGATATATTACAGTTTCATGTTTTAATTGAAAATTTTGATGTTTAACGATTCCCCATTCCCCTCGTATGGCGTTATATCTATGTATCTTTTAAATAACTCATAAATGAAATAAATATATGTTCGTTTAATGAGGAAAATGTAGTATCTATTAGTGTTTAAATTGTGTTTATTACTTGGCTTTATGGGACGTAAATCGAATCCGTTATATACATTTTTTGTGAGACCAAATTTTTCAATTTGTTGCAAAATAAATGAGAAAAACGAAAAAAAATACCTTTATGATATAATAACGATTATACTGTATTCAATCAGAATAATAATATGTAGATATTGAAAACAATAAATTTATACAATAAAAGTGGTACCGTCTATGAACTAGGATAAATCTTCGAAATTCGAATGTCGCTTAGTGTTTTTAGATTAGATGGAATATTTAAAAATATTTTTTTAAAACGTTATATTACTATGATCTTGATCACATCCTTTAATCGCTTTATTTTGTTGTAGGTACGATAGATACACAAAGACAAATATTTTTAGCTGCATCTTGTTTATTATTTTCTAGTTGGTGAAAACTGAATAATGGATTGTCAGCTTTATATTAAAAAATGAAGAGTTTAAATTGAAAAAGATTGGTAGTAATAAATCAGTAATTCTCAACCTTATCTATTCTAAGTCTGATTTCAAATGTTTTGCACCTCGCTCTTATAAATTAACAAAAATTGATCATCTATTTTTATATACTTAACGAATAAGCTATACAAGATTGGGAATAGTGACTATTTTTTTTTCTGACACAAAAAATAACATGTCAAAATAATTCAGAAATCGCTTCGTTCAAAATCTAAAACAATTTATTTAATGGTATACTTGTATAGAAAAAAAAACGAATAAAACCAATTTTTCAATAATAGTCAAGAATTAAATGGAATAAAGTAAAAAATCAAACGTATCGTTTAAAATTTTTTTTTTTGTTCTTATAGGCGATTTTGTACCTATTTGCATAATATAGAATAGGTATGCGCTTATTATAACTTGTCTCCTTGCTGTATTATATTACCTTCTGCTCCGACCTACGCACATCAACTGTCAGCGACTTAGCTAAACAGTACTATAAAATAAATTCGAATAACGCCTTCAAACTGTATCAACCCACACGTGACCAATTTTATGTCCGACCCTTACCTGGTAATCTTCCAAAAATGTTCAGATACTAATGGTCTGGAAACTTTCTGTTCGATTAATTAACGTCGAAACTTATACTTACGGTTAAGTGCCAACATCGGGTAGTTTCTTTATTAAGTTAATAAACCATATAGTATACACACGCGCATATATAATAAAGAACAAGCTTTTCGTTACATATGAGTTATGTTCGTTTATGATTATGGGAATAAAATCTGTAGATTGAATAAAATATTTTTAAATACATTTTTAGTTGATTTACAGCAAAATTAGTTAGGTATATTTTGATTAAATATGTGTTTGAATTAAGATTTAGGGATAATTACGATCATGTCACGAAATCAATATGAAAAATCCAAAAGAGATTATAGAGTGTCTTATAGTGCAATATAATGCTTATCCGTGAAGTTAAATTTTAATTCAAATTTAAATATTACTTATGAACTATATATGCGCTACAAACGATTTGTTTGTTTTGTACTACGCGTTGATGTTAAATAACTATAATACGTTTATTTGTATTCTTTATTATTTGTTTGTGTAGGTATATAACCATACCATGGAAAAGATATAGGCATACACAATATATATATATATATATATATATATAATATAATATTATATAAATATAAAATCATAACAGATATGGTATAAGGGATAAAAAATATATACATAACAATTGTATAATAATAAAAAACAGAGAATTATATATTTAATTACCTACATAAAAACAGTTCATGATGCTATTCCGTTGTAAGAAAATTACTAAAACAAAATATATATATATATATATATAAAAGCAATAAATATATATAATATAAAGTTGTGATATATTATTATTAATGAGCCAAGGAAACTGAATCCAAAATATACTCATTTTATTCTACACTTTAATTATGTACTTGGCGAGGACTTGTTACTTGACTATTTAACATTTTAAATATTGTACGTCAATATATTTTTATATTTTCTCTAATATTATGGTTTTATATATTTCTGCTGAATACTTATCCAACTTTTTTCAAAGATTAATGACTATGTTAATCGTTTAAATTTTAATTATTTTAAGTCTTCACGCGCCAAGTAATTATTTATAATTTATAGTGAGCTATATTATACGTATATATATACTATATTACCATATTACAATTTTATGGTGCTTGCTTAATCATTTATTATTTTTATTTGTTTGCAGTCGAGGAAACGGACGAAAGTATTTTAACATGATTATAATATTCTTATATACCTGTAAAGATTACAGATTATAAGAGTACAATCCTCAGCTGTGCTGCAGTTGTGTACTTGTGTGGCGCAATTAGATGTAATATAATTTTACGCATTTAGTATAATTTTTAATTATCAGGATAGAGCGAGAACAATGCAGTGTGGTATGTGAATAAATATTAAAAATAGTTTCATATACATAATATTTGCATTGGCCATTACTACTATGTACCTATACATAATATGATTAATATCGTAATTAGTTTGAGATTTCTATCTATGTATATTGTGTATTGGCAGTTGTAGATATGTGTGTTGTGTTTAATCAACTATATAATCAGCGAGGTTACTTATTTTGCTATATTACATTATATTTTAATAATAATTTATAATAAAAAACGTAAACTATATGATTTCGGGTTTTAAAAGAAAACATTTCACATTATGTAACCTGTTTTTTTATTTTATTTTACATTATCATAATTGATACGCTACCAGAACAGTGTGTAGAATATTAATCAAAATTAAGTTTTATCATGAGCTATTTTGTAATTATAGGTCACGTGTATTATAAGTGTTAAAATAATATGTAAAATCTAATAGTATCAATATTAGTGTATCTTGGTCAAGAGTATAGAATATAGACAAATGATGAATTATTTTCCGTTAATAAAAACAGCAGATTGATAACTTTGTAGTATATACGTTAAATGTATGTAAAGATGTATGAGATGTATGTATTTAACACTATAATTGTTTAACATTGCAGAGTATTTGTGTTGATATCCGTCGAGGTCGCTAAAGGACTTTGGACGAGCTGCTATCGCACATAATGTTACTATGGTGAGACGGCGGCTGTGTAGTGTAAAGAAAAATTGGTAGGCAAGTAAGTACCGCTCTGCTGTACACTAGATATCGAGTGGGTCACTAATATGGGTGTGTTAAATTTGAATTCAATGATATAACATTGCGAACGAAAAACGATTCTGAATGGAGATGGTCTGTCAGCTTATATCACTAAAAGTATAATATTTCAAAATATTATGTTTTTTTGGATTTAGCTTTTAGTCGTTTAAATTAACTTTAGTATTACGATATGTTAATATAGTTTTTCCATATTATCAGATTATTTTTAAGTAGATTGATTTTTTCAGATATTTATTTTGTTTAAAATATCACGTTTTATAAAAGTACTGGGAATGTTTTTACTTACGACTCTTCTAAGTACCAACTAGATCAAATTTTCTACCAGAAACCACCCTAATTATTGAAAATAAAAAGATTTGTATTGCTCCAAAAAGTGATGACAGACAGAAAAAAACAAATCATTGTCAAACTCTGCACGATATTGTATTTTTTTTTGTATGTTTTTCTCGTAATACACCCTTACAATTCTCAGTTCAATACCGCTGCCAAGTAAATTACTTGTAAAACGAAAACGAGCACAGTAGAAAAACTATAGACAATTTCTAAAAAACCTTTCGCTGTCACGCACCACCGTTTATATTGCTACTGTTTTTGGGACTAAATGTCATAGAAAAATTGATCTAATTTTCGAAATCGGTATTCGGAACTAAAAACGATTATTTGAAACTCGAGTAAATTATTATATTTATTATTATGTTGGCCCTCTTTAGTGACTTGGTTTAAGGGAGATGACCCGTTTGGGCGCAGTATAAATAATTTACCTGAAAATTGTTAACACGTTTGGGCGCATTTATGAAGACACCTTTGGGCACAATAGGTCTACAACTAGTAATGGAAAGTCTCTTATTTTATAAGTAATATTAGTAATATAAATATATTGTAAGACCTATGTCCTATATACATCATTATTAAATTACATAAAAAAATTAGGACCACTTTTTGTGGGAAAAAAATTAATAAATTAATAGAAAATGCCATAATATAGAATTAAATAAATAAATAAATAAAAATTAGTTTTTTTAAAAAATGTATTAAATATTGAAAAATGGAGTTCAACGCGGATCGTAGAATATTTTCTTCTAAAAAAAAAAAAAAACAATTCTCAAATTTACTTGGGTAAAAATTGTACAGTTCCAAGTCCATTATTTTCGTAGAGTGTAATTTTGATGACAAAATCACTATAGTATCGGGCGTACCTTGATATGATACGCACGCGCTACACTGTATAGGTGTATATCGCATAAATTCAATGCACATCTAACTATGTAAATAAATTGTATATACATTACGCGATTTGTGTGTGAGTGCGAGGAGACTTAAATCGTGGCCAGAGCTTATTTACTGTACATACAGTATATACAGACACATATATTATATGTGTATATAATATATTACATCACTGAGTTTTCATACACTATACGTGCTTTAACACCCACGTTTCGGGGCGACGAACATAATATTATAATAGTATAGCACTGGCGTAGCGTGCGGAATATACGTGACAGCGAATCGCGACGACGCGGATGATGGAAGCGTATCGGTGGCGGCGGTGGGTTTTTAGAGCTTGTACCAGGTACGTCACCTAACGTAGGTATAACCTAACATATACAACTGCAGCTAACACTGCGTACACGTGCTCGCGCGTACTTATATATTGTTGTATATAGACTGGTAAACCGTATACATATATAGGTATGTATACACGAGCGCGTTTAGAGGGTGTAACGACGACGCGATATTAAATAGTTTTTTCTCTTTTTTTTATAAAGGTACCTGTGTATAGTTTATAATATATTTATTTTTCTCTGCCGATGCACACGACCAATGTACATATATAATATAAATATATATATACAATACGACACAACAAGCTCAGTCGATCCTTTCTCCTGTCCGGTGTCCGCCGTTATAGTGAGCGCAGCGCGTGTTTTTTTAAATTTAATTCCTTTGTCGTCGTATATACTCGCACACATGAATATTATAGTGGGCACGTTATATACGTATGCCCATACGAACACGGTTCACGAGCGCTCGGTGCGTGTATGCATTTATATATATATATATGTATATTATTATTGTATACGTATACCTACTGCACTATATATTATTATATGTGTAAAATATGTGGTGCGCGTTGTCTTGTCGTCGTCGTCGTCGTCGCGGTCATCGTCTCTTGGCAGCCTCTCTCGACGAACGCGAACGGTCTCGACGAAATATATTATATATTATAATAATAACGTATATACGTGTATACACGCGCGCGCGTGTATATATATCGGTCTATATATAAATACTTTATTGTGTTTCGATATTCACCTTGACAAGGGCGTCTGCTGCTAGTGCTGCTGCTGAGCGCGCCTATAGAGAGAGAGTGCGCGAACAAACGCCCACGGGGTGTACACCGTACAGCTTAGACCGTCATCGACGTACGTAATAATAATATAATATATCGCGACGAGCCGTCGATTTTTGTCCCGTTTTCATATCCGTGCGCCGCACCGTTCCGACACGATGTGTTCAAACGCCGTCGGTATGCGCTTTATAATAATAATAATAATAATAATAATATTATTATTGTTGTTTTGGTCTTTATCGTCCTCGCAAGCTACATGATGGTTTCGTAACGCGTGCAAGGCGTACCGTATTTATATTATGTGTTAATTAATCGCGACGGGGAAAGGAAATATTTGTCATACGCGCGAAAGTATTATATTCTAAACAACGATATTATATTACAGCTTCGTATTTTACGGTACGCGTGTAGACTACCTATATCGGAATCGCGTTTCACTATATTATTATTCCGTCATAATATGCCGAATCGTTGTGAATAATAAAGCGTTTGAAACAAAACGGCCAATAATTTACAATACACATTTTTGAATTAACAAGCTTTTATTTCGCTCGTCACTATAGATTAGTAAAGCTACCAATATTATAATATTTTTAGCACAATATCACCGGTTAAGGCTTTAGTTAAAATATAACTAACGCCGTTTTTCTGTGTATTATGCGTTTTGATAATCTCTCTTAAAACTGAATATTTTCAATATTATTACATAATTTTTCATATATTAATACCGGATAGGCATATTATATTATCATATAACCCACGCGTTATGTATTAATTTTGTATCGTTATCGATATGTGTGAGTCAATAATTTTCGTTGTGCGACGAATTATGATTTTAACCGCACGTGTCGACAAGATTGTGCATATTATACATTATATTATATTTATCATTTATTGTTCACATATTATACATGTATAGTAGTGTATAATGTATATGTCATAAAAGCGCGTAAGAACCACACGTGCCAATAAACAAGCCGGATAACTATATGGACGACAGATGTAATTTGCTTGTCACGTTGTCATAATATAAACAATAAAAGCGTGTTTGACACCCACCTATATTATAATATTATATGAGATGGATGTACACAATTTCACACCTATAGCCATTTTTTTTACCCCTAGTCAGATCTCTATGACTTACTTTTTTTTACACCTGTCATCTAATCAGCAGAATTATTGACATGTCGAAAACGGTCTCTACGGCTCTACTCGTCAATATGTATATTATATATTTTCTTCAGGACAATATTTTCTGATACCTGTTGATATCTTCTTTTTATTGATGTAAATATAGGTACCTAAGTGCTTATTTAATTAACGGTAAAAATCATTTAATTTCGCATTTAGATTTTGTATGGATTGATATTAGTTCGACTAGTTCGAGAATAAAAATAAACATATTATTTTAGATGAAAAACAAAAATTGTGAAATTTTGTCTTCGGATAAACTTTACAGAATTTAAAATGAAATTATAAGTGTGCAAATACTCTGTATAAAATAAAGTTTCTCAACCATTAACGTATATTATTATATTGTTGACATATTATAATCTAGCTACTGATTTCTGTATATATATATATATTATTATCATTACGTACAGCAGAACAATGATATCCGTATAGTAAAAAATTATTGCCATAACCACCGACTTCACTTGACCTAATAAAAGTCAGAACTAGGCTTCTGTCTATTTCGTACAAGTTCATTTATAACTGTATAATTATTACTAAATATAGAATACGCAGTTCTTATAATTTTGTTTTGTTGAAAATAAAATATGATTTGTTGTATGTAACTATCAGTTTAGTGTTTTAACAATGCCAAGTATAATATTTTAATTTTGATGCAATAATGTATTAGTTTTAACTTGTTTTTGATTAAAAGTAGGTATATATTTCATCAAAGTTTGAAAATACAACGTGGTTAATAAATTAAAAATCATAATCGACATTTTAATATTAATATAACTAAGTTTTAGTACAATATCCTGATCCTCAGTCATAATGTAATATTTTTTCATTATATACTCGAATACCAGATACCTATATAACCTATATTATATTATATATATTTTTAAACAATACCAATGCGTGTACCCATATCCTATATAATATATTATATAGAAACATAAAATTACGTATAATTATACGAAGATTCGCGCATTGTTGTCAGCGGTGCGATGATTAGCTTTTTAATTTCCATACGCGGCGTGACGCCCACGTGCGGTTGTGGCTCCAGCGTCCCGCGGGTCACATTATAAGCGCACTCTTCCATCGCGTCGTCCGTCCACGCGTGTGTTGTACAGTGCCGCACAATACGCCCCAGCGCCGACACAAAAGAATAATCAAATCGGAAAATCGGTTTTTGTTTCTCATTCTTTTCTTTTTATTTTTTGTCCATTCGTCGTTCGAATTAATTAAAAAAAAAAAAAAAAAAACGATGTCAAACCTCTACCGCCGCCTTCGAACAATGCGAACGGTATAATATGTGCCACCTTACCCGCCGCCGCTGCCAATAATCTACGCGTATTTACGACGTCTAGAATAATAATATTATTATAATGTAGCGTGTATTATTTTTATTGTTATTGTACGCTTATAATATTGTACGGGTCCGATTAATATGACGTTTTCGTTTTTTAAACTCGTCGTAATTACTTATCAACATCGAATGATCATTTAATAATATATATATCAATAAATAATATATAATAGGTTCTTGCCATTAGATAACATTCATATATGATATATATATATATACGTGTATAATTTGACACAATTCACCAATCATCCTTGGATATCCACATTATATATTTTACACAAATAATAATATGTAAGGAGTGATGGTTTTCTAACTCTAAACACGCAGTGCTCACAGATTTGTTTCCAACAATTTGTCTGGTAAAAATTTAAAACAAAATTCATTTTTTTATGAAAATCAAAAAAAAAAATATATATATACAATACAATAGAACGAAGAAAGACTATGCAGTACGTCAAAAAATTTCACCCTGCATGCATCGCAGTTCGTTATAAAATACACATATACGTATACATCACGTTTAAATGGTTCAAACGGTGCATTTTGGCTTGCTGTTTTTGTTGTTATTATTGTTGTTTTTAAATCGCTCACTCATCTACCGACCTTGCGAAATGATATAAAAATGTATGATCAATCACTGGGTTAAGAACAATATAATATAAATATACGTATGTTCGCACGTGTCAGGTATTGCTGTTTCAATTATACTACAATCGTTACTGTACATATTTTTGTGTTCCGTGATATATATCATACACTTATTATTAAATGTATTGTGTGTTCGCATAGGTACTATTATTATACCCAAGGCTATTCACATTCGTACATCCCAAGTCTATTACCGTTTAATTTTTTGCGTTATTTTTCTATGCGTA
>VUJU01002015.1:0-12863 GCA_009835225.1 Aphis craccivora
ACAAATATAAATATTACACCGCTACGATCGACGATATCTTATCTATTGATAAGTGATCATTATTTGACTCAACGGAGTACTATAATATACAATATAGAGACGCTACACATTGTATTTTTATTTTATTAATATTTAATTATTATAATACTACTCACATTTTATTTACATTATATATTACTGTAATTAATTTTTGAATCGATAACTTAAAACAGTGTGAATATAATTTTATGGTTCGTGATACAAAATAGGATAAATTAACTATAGGTATTCAAAATGTTTTATCGTTGTTTAGGTGTACAAAACCTAATAATATACGTAAAAGTTTCAGAGCTCCGCGAAAAATATTTATGATAATTAAATAACTAAAATTGTTATTTTTTGTTCAATTATCTAATTTCGTTAATATTGTAAATAAAATGTCTATGAAAAAAATGTGGATATGCCTCAATTTTTTTTTAAATTTTAATAGTTTCAGCATTAAATACGGTGCAAGAATATTATATTAAATCTTTAAAAATGTTATGAATTTTAACTAGGTACCTAAAATAAAACAAAAATGTGGGTAAGTGGATACCGCTCTGCTGTACATTAGGTGCCGTATGGATCTTTATTATATATTATTATAGGAGTGTTAAATTTGAATCCAATAATAGCTATCATTGTATACGAAAAACGATTCTGAACGGAGATGATTTGTCAGCTTAGAATATAATTTCAGTGGTTAGTGAAAAAGGTGGTTTATGTTTTAATGGCCTGAATACACCATAATTTAAGTTCTTTTATAATTAATGTAAGCTAAACTTATGAAAAATCTTGTATTCAATTTTCAACTCTTAGCTACTTATACAAAAAAATTTATGAATTATACCTACAAAATAATTTGCAAATATTCATGATTTTGACGAATTTTTGTCAATATTTGAACTTCAAATGCTAATAAAAAAAAAGTTGTGCCTATGTATTCTTATAATTTTTTAATCACTATAAGAATAACTTATGAGGAACTTTGCATTAAATTTTCAAGTATTTTGATAGGGCCAAAAAGATTTTATCGACACTTCAAAAAAAATTGTTCAGAAAAATTGAAAATTTCAGTTGTCTATAAAAAGCTCAAAAAAAGTAAAAATATTTTGAAAATGAAATCATGTAAAGAAAGTGCCAATCTTAATAACTGGTAAAATTTTCAAGTATCTACGACTTATACTTTTTGAATAATAACAAATATTTAAAATCGTTTGAGGATAAATCGTTACGTTACGCTATTCTCTAAAAATTTAAAATTCAAACGCGCTTAAAATTTTTCCTCTAATGATGCTACGAGTTTTCTCTATAGCTACTTGAAGAAAAACTTATGGAAAACTTAGTGTTGTATTTTAAATCGTTAATTATAAACACAAACAATTTTATGATATTTCAACTTCAAAATTACTTGCAAATTTTCGCGTTTTTGACAGATTTCGTAAAAATTAGAACTATAAACGCTTATAAATTGTGACTAGCGATTTTTAATTTTTTTTAACTGCAATTAGAAAAACTCATAAGGAACCTTGTATTAAATTTTCAAAACTTTTTGGTCATCTAACATTATTTTACCGACACTTCAATTTCAAAACATTGGGGTGATTTCCGATAGAAAAATGAATCTAGTTGGTGCATAGGGGAGGTCTTTTTTTGAATTTCTCAATAGTTTTAAAAAGCGCCGGGAAAAACCAAAAAAAATAAGGAAAAACGGGAATTTTTACGCAAAACTAGTTTTCGACCAGATCAATTTTTTTATATGTGATGGTTGTAATTCAAAATCTAATCACTGTAAATACTTGAAATTTTCACCAAATGTTTATGTCAGTGTTATCTATATATAGTTAAATTTTCAAAACATTTTTACTTTTTTGAGTTATTTATAGACCAATGAAATTTTCGATTTTTACGAGAAATTTTTTTTGAAGTGTTGATATAGAAAAATTTTGAATGACCAAAAAGTTTTGAAAATGTAATACAAGGTACATCCATACGGCACCTAATGTACAACTGCAGAGTGGTACCCACTTACCCACTATTTTGTTTACAATAATAATATGATAAACCATATGATTCAAACTCAACACACTTCTAATAGTGACCCATTCGATACCTGATGTATAGCAGAGTGGTACTCACTTACCAATCTTTTGTTTATTGTTTTTGCCGATTATTTTAAAAAGCACAGAATTACTAATTTTAATATTACAAACTGCAATTCTATAAAATGATAATTTATAGATTCACTTTTCTACTAGAAAATATATGTGTTTAAACTAAACAATTTTTCTACTATAAATCGCGTTTGAAAATATTAAAAAAACACATCATTTGTAAAATAAATACATTCATCGCTCAACTATTAGAAATTGAAATATAGACATATTAAATTCCTTATCTTTTTAAATAAAAAACTGAATTATTAAACAAAAATAAAATATTCATTTTTAAAACCATAAAATTAATTTATTTTCAAGTTACTCACTTCATCAATATTTTTCGTGTCTTCTATTGTACAATTTTAAAAGTATTAGTTATTTATAGACTGGTAAATTATAATCTTTGTAACATTCCGCATACGACATTAATGAATAATTACGAAGCATACCTATTGGCTATTGGTAGACAAACACAAAATAGTTGTAGACTAGTAGACTATCATGTTATTATACCATAGTACATAATATGACAAATCTTACATTTTTACTGTATAATTACATAGAAAGGTATACTTACTTGTTTTTTTTTTTTTTTTAAGTAAATAAATTTACAATGATTCATAAATTATTATAATTATCCTCATTATATAGTAGCATATTATGCAAATTAATTTAACAACATAATCATTAAACAAAGTTCTAAATTCTGATCATTAAAACGTTTTTGAATATTTTATGTATGTAAATTTTCTATGTAATTTAAAGCCTTTACAAATATTAAAATGTATTAATTACAATAATATTGTTAGTCTGAATAACTTTAATTAATACAATGAGTTGGTCATAAATTCATAGCTCATAGAAATAATACTAATATAATTATATTACTAAAAACCTAAAATATACTTTTATTCTATATAAGATATAACTAATAACTATCCGTGTATAATTTAACGTAAGTACAACAATCAGTAAATACCTAGCATTAGATAAGTTTAGTCAGATCAACACATGTTTGACTAAAAAAATGTTAAAAGGCATATTGTTATTACCTTATGTATAATGCGATTAATGTTTTATTCTCTTTTCATCGTCAGCTATTCGTTTCCGCATTTGTGTTGTACCGTCACTGTATACGTCCAGTCCTTTTTCAATTGTTAATTATAATAATAAAATATAACATCCACCTTCGACGCCCGTCGAACAGTTACTTTTTCGTATGAACATTGTCGTGTACATGTGTACAAACTATCTCGTTCTCACATTCCTACTATGATAAGCATGTACCATTACCATGTCAGGTTTACTTGGCTAGAATAGTTAATGTCCGATACCTACTCCTTTGTGAGAAGCCGACTCATTATAGAGTATTCCATCTCGCATGACATGTATACCTAGTGATTTCGTCCAGCTCGAAGACATAGGTGCAGATGTATAATATCACAGTTATTGAGTGACATGCAGCTACCCGTAATATATCGAACAGCATTGAAATAAGTTATGGCTTCAAAAACTACCTCCAACATGGACTTGACGACCTCGCTCATTGGAAGCATTGCGCTTGGCTTGAAAATTTCAAGTATCTATGGTTAGTTTTTTTATCAGTTTTTTATTTAGTATTGATTTGTTTTTGAACTATAGCATTTTTTTTCTTATAAAAGTTGCAAACATATAAAAAAAAACCAGTGTTAAATTCAAATCTTATAAAGTGTATATGAATAATTTCTAACAACAAAAAAATAATATATAGTTTTTAAAATTTTAACAACATTGGTCAAAATCCTTTCATTAAATACTTTAAAAAAAATATTGTCAATATGTATTAATTTGTAACGTACATGAAATTTTGAAATATTATCACCCATTCATATGTAAAAATATATACTATTTAGGTTAGGTTATTTTTTTTTTTTTAATATTCTTAGTTTTTAATATATATTATATGATATGTAGATACAATGTACATCGACATATAAAACTTGAAATTTATTAATGTATTTCTGTAAATACCGTAAAACAGTATAGAAATAGGTAATAATATCTTAAAATAAATAATTTAGTAGGTAATAGGTAAAGTAATAATAAAATACGTAAAGTTAAATTTATAACTATATTATATAATAAGCTATGAGTAATTATAAATTAAAAGTTTTAAACTCCCATTAATAATATTTTTAAATTATTACAAAACATCTTTTTTATAGTTTCAATATATGTAACTTCATCCAAGTTTGAAATTAAAATGTCTTTAAAAATTAATTTCCTCTATATATTTATTAGATTTTATGGACTACTAATGAGAAATCTATTATAATATACATTCAAAACTTAAATATAAAATAAAAAGATTTTATGAATTTCTAACTAGAAAATAATTTTCAGTATTTCGCAATTTTGAAAAATTTCGATTTTCAAATGTTTATAAAAAACTGTACCCCCATGTATTTTCAATATTTCTATATAGATATTAAAACAACTTAGGGGGAATTTTGTGTTGATTTTTTAAAAATTTTGACTAGGTGAATAATTTTTAATCAATAATTATGAAAAAATAAAATAAAAATTTAAATTTGTTAGGCCCAAAAAGAGTTAAAATATTTTTAAAATTGTATCATATAATGAAAATGATCGTATAAATATTTTTTGAAAATTGTATGTACCTACTGTAATTATAATTTTTTTTAATCAAAACAAAATATCAAAAATTGTTTGAGGAGAAATAGTTATTTAATATTTCAATATTACAGGTTAATATTAATTATAAAAATTCGAATTTTAAATGTTCGTAAAAAAATAACTTGAATTTCCAGTAGAATTTTATTTTTATATATATTATATTGAAAAAATCATAATAAATCTTGTATTACCTACATTTTAAAATTTTAGGTACAAAAAAAAAATGTAAACGAATAGGTATCTAACTACAAAAAAATTTACTAATTGATGAAATTTAATTTTGAATTAAACATTTAATTCAACAAATATAAATAATTAAACAAATATTATAACTATAGATTTTGGTATGTGATAGTTGATTAATTAGTAACTGATAAGGAACTTTGTATTACATTTTCAAGAATTTCTATTCAGAAAATAACAACTAATCATCATTTACAGAAAAATTTCTGATGTCTATAAATAGCTCAAAAAAGACAAAATATTTATTTTATTTTATCATAAATATTAAATGATAATAGAAGAACACTGATCCAACGTTCGCGATATGTTACCCGTCTCTTCTACCAGGTTCACTATAGAATGGTAGTTACCAATTCACACAGCCAATTATAAAGGTTGTTTAGCTTATAAAAACTTAAATTTTCCTGCAATCAAAATTGACGAAAGCGTATCATTTCTGCATGCAGATAAATTTTTTAATTCCAATAAAAATGCAGACACTCAAACTACTATTTCCCTAAACAAAACCATCTCCATTTTTTTTCAAACATTTAAACACTATCTGCATCATTTATTTCCAAGTTCACAGCTATCATAAAGCCTCTCCTGTCTCTTCTAACGACTATATTATTACCTAAGTGAGTAAAGGTCAATTATTAATTATTATTATTTTCTATGTACAGTTGAACAGTTGTATAATATCTTCTCCATAATATTGTAGTTATTTAATTGTAATATGCAAGCTAACTACATGAGATTCATAATTTTATATTCATATCTAATAGTCTTTATTTTATATAATAATATGAATCTATACTACTTTATAAATATCTACATACTGTTTATATATTTTAACTGTTGCGGGCTGTACAATAATTTTCTTATTGTAGGTACTATTGAATTATTGAACTATCATAGTTTTATACTTATATAGCTAATTAAAGAAAAATGATCATATAAATGATGAACATTTCAAGTATTTTTGTTATTAAGTCTTACTGAAAAAAATCAAAATAGATTCTGTTAAAAATTGAATTTACGTTAAAATTTCTGTTTTTCATAACTTTTTTTTTACCCGTTAATAGTCGAAAGTACTGGAAATTTTTGTTTTTATCTCGCCAATGTACAGACTAATAATCAAATTGCTAACAAAAACTATCTCCATTTTTTAAAATCAAAACATTTTATCGACTATATACTTATGTAGTTATATGTAAACATACAAAAAAAAAAACACGGATCATTGTAAAATTAATACAATAAATTAATAATACATTCATCGCTCCACTCAGGATATAAAAAAGTGCATGTATATCCGTCCTTTGGAAAAGATGTATCTCAATCGAAAATCATGAACCAGACCAACTCAACACATATATTTTATAACATCTCAAGTCAGTATTATGTACTTATATAATATACTCGTATATTTATAATGCGTTATACGTGTACTATTTATCTTAATTTGTTACAACGTAATAAATAGATAGCTATAGCCCATATTATAGGTAGATAAGTATAAAATATGTAATTGTTATAGTGCATTGATGGTTTTCTAAGGTTCTAACCCCTTCTACAGATTCGCCAGCACTTAGAATAGGTAATGCTTATGACGTTTTGACAAATAAAACCGGTACGTATTCTTGAACAATCGTCAATCGTACTTCGGAGTCAATGACTGCAAGAGGTTATTAGTACCTATCATATTATAGTATATTTACAAAGAAATATTACGTGTTATTCACTCAGTAAGTAAATTTTTATCATTTTCATTAAATTACCTAACTATAAAACAATTAACTATAAATCACTCATATATGTTTAAAATTTATTGCGAATCCATTTGCAATTTCATTATATTTATATTTTTTAAATCTAAAATTATTAATATATAACGATAGGATAACATTATTTTGCAGTGTAAACCATTATTATAATACGTAGCAATGTAAAATGTATAATCTTTAATTTTATATTTCAGAGATGAAGCATACATGTATTTAACTATATTATGTATTATACCTCTCTAATTTGTTTTAAAATGTTTTATAGATCAAACAATGAATAATGGTTAATTAATGTTAAGCACTAACAAATAATAAGTATATGAGTACCTGTGTCTAGTCTTTGTGTACTTGCGCATTTGTTTTGTCCTCACTGGGTGATGGTATTATTCTATTGTTATAGTGGTGACGTTGCATTAGTGGTAAATTAGGTGTCCTATACTGCATTTTACCACCACTATTATCGCCGTAGTTTTTATATTTTATTATCGACAGTATTTTTAAAAATAAATAAATCTAGACATATTATCCATAATCACTTGATACATTGGTCAAATTGTATTTTTGATTTTCGTTTTCAATATTTTTGTAAATAAAAACTTAACCATTTACGATTTACATTAAATGAATTGTTATCGATGAAAATTAAAACTAGGCAGGTAAATTTATTGTAAATTATGTTATAGACTCTACGTTTTACAGGAAACATGAATGATATTAATATGATAATCAATTATCTACTTGGTTAATTTGATTGACGATTGACGTCAACAGAATTTATAACATCGAATCCATTTTTATGTGTTCAACAATTACTTTATTTCATTTGTCATTTATATTTTAAAAATATAATTCTTCTAGATAAAAAATGCTGAAATCTATTCATTAATTGTAATATCAATATTGTAATTGTATATTATATATATATATATATATATATACCATGGACTTATTTTACCATCAATCAGTCACTAATCACTATATTTAAGCTTTTAATTATTAGATTTTTTTTAATGTACCTAGTATATGTGTAATGCTTTCATAATAATTATAACCTGTATATATATATTATATTATTATATGAAAGAATAAACTATGACTGACTGATTCATAATCAACATTATTTAGTGCTTATCCAATACACTATAAACGAATTGCTTATCTTGGTCGATTAGTTTACAAAATTAGGTACCTACATCGGTGCCGATTAACTAGTGAATAAAAATATACTAAAACCAAGATATTATACCAACATAAAAAGCGTCGTGTTTAATATTTGCTTATTTTTCATGGAGAAATTAAGTTGTAGAACTAGTTTTATAATATATTATTCAATTAGTAGTACTAATAGTCATATAATTCTATAACTTAGTAGTAGCGATCGTCTGAAAACGAAATGAAACCAATCCCAATATCGGCAATATCCCATCATAATGATTAATGATTATTATGATAGAATAAAAGTAAATATTTTTTTATTTTTTACCATACCTTATCTTTTCCCTTGTACCTACCTACCTACCCATTACAAAATATTAAAAATTGTCATAAAAGGTACTAAAAAAGTAAAGATAACTTATTTTATTATTTTATTTCGACTCAATGTATTTTGTAATATTATGGGTTATGGCACTATGGCAGTCAAATTAAATATAAAAAGTTACTAACTAAATATAATGTGTTTTTTGATTAAATAGTGTTGTATTCGATATAAGTAAGTAAGTTGTCTGAGTTTTACATCAATATTTTTCTGATAGTCCTACTCTTATCCAATATCCGAGTTGTTATCAACACAATACAATTTACCTCAATAACAGTTAACATGTATACATGCATATTGTAATAATTTAAAATATACTTAATTATTGTAATGAGTAATTATAGCCTATAGATTCTTACTTCTTATTATTAAAATTATTTTTTAAAGTCAAATCTTGTTACCCCTATTCTACCCTGTATAGTTGCACCTATGTAGCAGATGATCTACCGCTATTTTTTAGGTGTAGGAGGTGATCTACTACATTATACTAGGTGCAATAAAATTATTATGTCAGATAAGTGGAAACTATGAATACAATTTTATAAAATCATGGTTATAATAATTATTAATTAACTTGACTGTAAGTGTAAATAATTCAGGAAATTTTATTGATCCACAAACAGAAACTAACCTTGGATTAGACCAAAAGGTTTAAGCTTCCTGAAATTTCTTAAAGTTAACAAATGTTTGAAATAACTATATATTTTCAATACCAACATAAATATTTTCGATCATAAATGGTTAAAACTCCAATATATTAAATTTACTGTTGACCACAGATATATAGGTATTATTATCTATATCTCAATATCTGAGATATTGACTGCTTTGTGTCATAATAAATTAATATAGTTTACAAATAATATTATATATCGTCTAACAAGTAACAACGTATTATTACGACCGCTATCGATGCCAGTCCGTGACAATTAACAACAACAATATAAGTCAAAATTATATTTGTGTAAATTAAAAATATTATTATTTTAATTTACCGTCAATCGCCAGACTGACAAACTCGTTTAAAAGATTAAATCTTTTTTTTCTTATTTTTAATCAAACGTTAAAACCTTAATTTAGTAAATATTCAACAATATACATTAAACAGGTTTTGGATACGAAAAAGTTTCTGAATACGCCCTTGAAACTAACATTCAAACATTAATAAATTATATTAATTTATAATATACATTACTTACCTTTTTAGTTACATCTTAAAATGAAAGTACTTTGAAAAATGATCGAAACGACATTGAAACTTTTATATCATCTTTTTAAATTATGGTGGAGGCCAAGTTAACACACTTTATTGGATTTTTTAACGGATTTAAAAACGTTTTAATTGTTTTAAATATGAAATAAATGTATTTCTAAGTATTTTGCTTATTGGTAGATTACTTACTTCACGAATACTATCCTCATTTATTTATTTTTTTTTTGTTTTTATTGAACAAAATATTTATATATATTATATAATACTTTATGACTATATTAAGAATAAACAATCTAATTGACAATAACAATAATAATATAATCTATTAAAGGTACGTATATGGATCTATTAAAAAAAAAAATAATAGAAATTCAGTTGGTATCATTACTCTATGGTTGGTATGCTTAATAAGTTAATAACTAGGTAAATAAATATATATATATATATATATCCAACTTAGCTAATACGTAAATTAAAAAAATATATATATATATGATAAAATTATAGTACGTTGAACATATAGAAATACATATTATATGAAAAAACAATAAACTATAATTTTAACAGTATATACTGTATAACAGGGATGGTAAATTGGATTTTTTTAATGTGCCAATTTCTGACACAATTAAAAAGAAATCCGTGCCACTAAAAAAATGTGAATAGGTAGTGTAAACAATTATTAAACTATTATTAATTATTATTGCTTATTGGAAACATTTTACTTCATATTGCTTGAAAGCTTTTTCTTTTTTATGTCTGTTTGATATGCTGTTGTTTATTAAGTAATAATACATGCTGTTGATCTTTTTTAGTTAATCTATTTCTAGTCTTTGAATGTATATGAAGAAACTCACAAGCATACGTTGAAGAGAAGGTCATTTTTTAATTTATGTCATTTTGCTGCTTTTATTATAAAAAAAATGCTTCGATCATCAATTTCGAAAATATTTTTTGTTATAGCGATAAATTGGACATATAGTAGAAACTTTTTGGAATTAAAGAGAGAAAATTCCAAGCATTTTTTAAAATTGTTGGAAAGAACGGGAATTTTTACTCATAACCTGCAGTTCTTAATAAAATGAAAATTATAAATTATTATCAACAAAATAAGTGTACCTATGTTAAATATGTAATATCTGATACTTAAATAAATTTGTAATATGTAATAAAATATTATGTCTTTAATAAACTAGGTATGTTAAATATTCATTAGGTACTCTAAGGGTTAAATACACATTGATACATTATACTAATTAATGGTATTTCAAGATTAAATTTTCAAACATTCTGTACAGTCTCATTTCATCAAAACCTTAGTTTTTACACAAAAATTTGATTTACAGATACTAAATTATTATTAGATAAACTTTTTTTGCATTTAAATTTATTGCTAAAACATAATTGTAACCAATAATAATCACTGAAAAATATTAGTGATAATAACAATATAACATCAAAATGTGTGCGAAAAATGTAAAAAATGAGATTATTATTGTTTTTCCGTTACACAAGTATTTTCTTTATGGTCTAATTCTTATAACTTATTATTTTTTTAAAAAAAGTTTTACAAAGGAAATATTATATTAGGTAACAACAAACTGAACAAACTAAAAATCAAACAATAGAATAAAGCACATGTGCCACAAGTGCATTACACCTTTTAATCTTTTAGTACCTATTTGTATAATTCAAAATATTAAATTTTAAACAATGCTTTACATTAAAATTTATTTGATAACATTTTAAGTTTGAGAGAAAATATAAAAAGTTTATGAATTTCAAATATCTATAGTTATTTATTTTTGCGTTATACATCAGTAATTAGAAAAACATTTTTCATTTTATCGAAAATTATTTTTACGTGAAAATTCATGTTTTTTCCTAAATTTTAGATTCTGAGCGGAGCGATGAATGTATTGATTTTACAATGTTGAGTGTGTTTTTTTTTTTGTGTCTGTGTACACGAGAAACTGTCGAAATAATGCTTCAATGTCAAACTTTGGGGGTGGTTTCCGATAGCAAAATGAATCTAGTTGGTGCATTGGGGAAGTTATTTTTTGAATTTCCCAATAGTTTTTAAAAGCGCCGGGAAAAACCAAAAAAAAAATTAAGGAAAAACGGGAATTTTTACGCAAAATCAGTTTTCGACCAAATCGATTTTAGATTCTGAACGAAGTGAAGAATGTATTGATTTTACAATGATGTGTGTTTTTTTTTTTTGTTTGTTTTTGTGTCTGTGTACAGCATAACTAGTCGAAATAATACTCCAATTTCAAACTATGGGGGTGGTTTCCGATGTAAAAGTAAATATTCTTGGTGCATTATAGAGGTCAAAAGTTGACATTTTCCGACAGTTTTCAAAAAAATCGAGAAAAACAAAAAAAAAATGACGGAAAAACGGGAATTTTTACGCAAAACCAGTTTTCGACCAAATCGATTTTTTTTATGGTTGTAATTCAAAAACTAATCACTGTAAATACTTTAAATTTTCACTAAATGTTTATGTTGGTGTTATCTATACAAGGTTAGTTTTTTTCAGTTATTTATAGACCACTGAAATTTTCGATTTTTACGAGAAATTTTTTTTGAAGTGTCAATAAAAATATTTTGGATGACCAAAAAGTTTTGAAAATTTAATACAAGGTCCCTTATAAGTTGTTCTTATTATTGTAGCTAAAAAAAAAATTAAAAATCGCTAGTCACAATTTTTTTTATAAGTGTTTATAGTTCAAATTTTTACGAAATCTGTCGAAAACGCGAAAATTTGCTAGTAATTTTGAAGTTGAAATAACATAAAATTTTTTGTGTTTATAACTAAGGATTAAAAATACAACACTTTGTTTTCCTTCAAGTAGCTATAGAGAAAACTCGTAGCATCATTATACGAACAATTTTAAGCGCGTTTGAATTTTAAATTTTTAGGAAATAACGTACCTAACGATAAC
Organism: Aphis craccivora; assembly: GCA_009835225.1. NCBI lineage: Eukaryota > Metazoa > Arthropoda > Insecta > Hemiptera > Aphididae > Aphis > Aphis craccivora. Next base: position 12,561 of record VUJU01002015.1, read on the forward strand.
GATTTATCCTCAAACGATTTTAAATATTTGTTATTATTCAAAAAGTATAAGTCGTAGATACTTGAAAATTTTACCGGTTATTATGATTGACATTTTCTTTGCGTGATTTAAATTTCAAAATATTTTTACTTTTTTTGAGCTATTTATAGATAACTGAAATTTTCAATTTTTCTGAACAATTTTTTTTGAAGTGTCTATAATATTTTTTTGGCCCAATCAAAATACTTGAAATTTAATACAAAGTTTCTCATAAGTTATTCTTATAGTGATTAAAAAATTATAAGAATACATAGGCACAATTTT
>VUJU01002015.1:12913-44411 GCA_009835225.1 Aphis craccivora
CAAAGGGAAGTCGGGCTAGCTAAATTAAAAGTGGCACACGTTGAGGCTGGCAAAGAAGAAAAGCAGAAATCAAAATGGAAAAGAACCACAGAGAATATAAAAACGAAAGTAGAAAATTATTCAAACCAAGACATAATACCATACTTAAAAAGTTTGGCATACAATATTGACTTTTAAATTTTTACTATTATTATTTTATATTTATTTATTTATTTATATTTTATATTATTTTTATTATTTATATTTATATTATTTTTTTTGACTAAATTATTGAATTATATAATATGGAATTAAAATTTTTAAATTTCCGGTTAAGTTTTGTGGTTTCGCCAATATATTCATTCGCCGATATATTCGTTCGCCGATACATCCATTCGCCGATATAACGGTTCGCCAGTTTATCCATTCGCCGAAAAAGATTCGCCGAAATGGATTTCGTCGAATTGACCGGTTACCCCCGCTGAATCAGTAAACTTGTGTTATTTTTTACTTACATCATAATTATATTGTACTAGCGTACGCAATGATTGATTTTTAACATGTCCGTTGTTATATTATGAATAACTGATTGGCTCGAAATACGCTCAAAATATATTGTATACAAACGTATTATAGTGACTTGGGTTTTTATTTTACTAATAAACTTTTTTTGAAAAGAAAATGCTATGTTCGTGTAGATATATTATATGCTATGTAGACACCACGGAGACTTCAATTCCTTGAAATATGGTCTATTTTTGAGGTCTAAAATTCCTTCTCCAAACCTATAACGTTCGATGAATTTTCACTCTCAGGATTATTTTCAAATTATTCATTCTATTTATTTATCAAATACTGTTTGCAAAATAGTGTTATGCATACAGTTACAGTGCGATGGTATTTTATTTATAAAAATTCCAGACTAAAATTTATTTATATAGATAAAATCTATTCGTCTTATTGTTTCAAAAATTCGTTTATAACTTTATCATACAATTTTGGATTATTTTTTTTACCTTATGCAAGAGTTAACCAAGTCTTTCCTGTTCTCGTGTAGATCAACTACAAAATATTGGAATCACGTTTTTAAAAATATGGATGTGCCGAGCGCACAACGATTTCAACCGTCACATTAACAGAGCAATCTAAAATGCGAGCGCTTCTGTAAAGAAATTGCTTATACGAAAAATAAATTCATATAAATTCTTTCCAAGTAACATGATAAATTAAATATTCAAATAGGAATTAACAAATAGCTGTAATTTTAATGTATTATTCGTATTGTCATTTAATATAATAAATTTCAAACCTTTTATTTCTTTCTTTTTTGGCCACTTGTCAAGACTGAACTGACCGTATGCCATTGCAGGGCACTGATACACTACACTTTAGTACCTACTTTACGTGTTCTAATAATCTGGTCAGATACCTAGTTCAAGTCTATAGATATGAATTATGAACACGTCCACGGGGAAATAAATACTAACAAAAGTTTGAATATATACACCTACCTCCTACTTACAAATAAAATATTTATGGTCTTAAAGTATAACTCACGAATCTTAATAAATAATTATATGATTTTATACAACACTAAAACTTATAAATTATTTCTTTATTCATTTACAACAAATGTAAAATTAAACATTTTGTGTTAATGTATCTTATATTGAAATATATATCAATGAAATAAAAATCTATTAAGTATATTAAAAGATCAAATATTATATACCTAACATTTTTTCAATATTCATAATGATATAGGTAATATTTTATTGATATTTTTACAAAAATAATAAAGTGAATAATAATATTATTTTTTTTTATTTATATAATCTGATAAAATTTGAATATTTCGAATTTTCGACGGTGATACTACTTTTTTCTCATTATGTTGAAACAATTAACTCTGGTAGAGCCATATAGGTTAATAGGTACTGTGCTTGAAAAAAATATTTGTTTAAATAAAATAATTATTAAATAACAGTTCGCACATAAAACAGTTATATCTTAATACAAATATAAACTACCTATAACATTTTAGGATTTTCTTATTTCTTTTATAGGTAGTTATTTGCATTGAAAATATGTAAAAAGTAACTTAAACTGTGTGACAAAATTCCCGTACAATGCTTACAACTCTAAACTAATAATATTTTATTGTATGCATTTTAGATTCTGAACGAAGTGATGAATGTATCGATTTTACAATGATGTGTGTTTTTTTTTTGTGTCTGTGTACAGCATAACTAGTCGAAATAATGCTCCAATTTCAAACTTTGGGGGTGGTTTCCGATGTAAAAGTGAATATCCTTGATGCATTATAGAGGTCAAAAGTTAACATTTTCCAATAGTTTTCAAAAAAATCGAGAAAAACAAAAAAAAAATGACGGAAAAACGGGAATTTTTACGNAAAACCAGTTTTCGACCAAATCGATTTTTTTTATGGTTGTAATTCAAAAACTAATCACCGTAAATACTTGAAATTGTCACCAAATATTAATGACAGTATTATCTATATATAGTTGAATTTTCAAAAAATTTTGACTTTTTTTGAGTTATTTATAGACCACTGAAATTTTCGATTTTTTTGCAAAACAATCAATAGTAACTCGATTGTAGGTTTAAGATATAAGAGATATGGCTATAGCAGCCAGGGGGTCAGTGGTGGTGATCGTGTGACTCGATCACCACTGGACACCGCGTTCGAATAAAATATTTTTACGTCATTTTTGCTTTTACATTATTTTGATATAGGTACATTCGAGTAATCGGAGTATACAACATTATATACAGGTCAATTTTCAACATAATTTCACTTTATTTTGCGCTATCTATAGACTTTTTTTTTTTTTTTGGAGTGTAGGTAGATACAAAATTTTTGGTATCCAAAAAAACTTGAAAATTTAATACAAGGTTCCTTATGAGTTGTGCTTATTATTGTTAAAAAATCAAAAACCGTTAGTCACAATTTTTTTTTTTTTGTAAGCGTTTATAGTTCAATTGTTGTAACTGATTTTTTTTTTATTTTACAATTGATTTTAAGATTTAAGTTAGTTTATAAAAAAAAATAATAATATCATTTATAGGGCCTGGATTTCAAAGCAGAGTTCATTTTCCATGCGCTATATGAATGACTCAAAACAATGTATTTCAAGTACATAGGTAATTTTTTTCATATAACAGATATAGATATTTCAAGAAGGACACTTTTACTTTTTATATTTTATTTTACAATTATTTTTTATTAATGTTTAGTGTATAATATGGGGTGGGCAACTGGTGGGCCACATTTGACTCACGAGTCTTTTTTATCAAGCCCGTCCTACATTTCCAAATTACATTACACAATTTTAAGTTTATCGATTATAGTCTATATTCTATAATCTATATGTATGGCCTATTTTATCCATATAATAATTGTTATCTGATATTGAACTTCGTAAAATGTATAAATGTCATAATATAGTATATACACACATATTTATATTATATATACCTACGTATAGCTTTTAACCATTATAGCTGTTTGTACGTTCGTGTCATGTTGTCATTGAATTTATTATTTTCGTGCTTTTATAGTGCTTTATAATGTCTACAAAAAAAGCGTAAAATTGATGATGAAAATAGAAATTTTAACACCTAATGAGAGAATGACTATTTATTTATTATTAAATAAATGCCAATTGAAATGTATCTTTTGAATGACCTTGTTTTTTTTTTTTTGCTTTCTATTTTCTCTGGTCCGCTAGATTTTAATTTAATTGACCCTCTAGTAACTTTGAGTTGCCCATTCCAGGTGTATAGTATCAAATTTATAGAAGAAATTAGAAAATTAAAATTGCATTATCATTGTTTTAATGATATTTAGTGTTAAAATAATTTAGCCCATAAAAAAAGAGAGGTTCCTAAAAAATGATGACGTAGTAACTTCGAACGAGGAGATAACTAAAAATGGAGTAAGTAATTTGACGAGCTATGGATAATAGAAACAACTAGTTAAGCTATGAGTTGCGGCGTTATAAAGTTATAGATTAATAGGTTTAGAGTTTGTTCAATTTAAATTTAGGGTAGATATACGTATGATAATTCTACACTCAGTGCTATATCCAATTTGACCATGAGTTAACGAGTAATTTAATTACCATCTTGTGGATATAAGTTGAAAATAATAAAATAGGTAAACGAATAATTAATCTCGATAATCTCGTAAAATGGTGCACAATTTTATTAAAATTTATTAGGAAAAAATAAACGAAATGTACTAATAGTACTATAGAGAAGTTAATAAAAACTTAATCCCATTGTTTGTTTGTTTATAAATGTCTGGTATATATCTTAAGTCTTTAAATGTTAGTGGATTAGGTTGGAAAGCGTTGATTACGTTGCCTAACACACCGAAAAAGTACGGAATCTTTATGTAAAAAAAAGAACAATGATGTCACTGTCTAGCAAAAATTATTGTTTATTGTAAGGTCGCTATTGGTTACATAATAACTTATAGAACTTACGTACACATCTCACGATTTCCGCAATCCACCACGTGTGGATTTCTTACCTGATATACCTATACTGCTCGCATAATCAGGCAACGCCAAGCGGAATGATTATATAACCTGACTAACTCATTGACTGATAAACGAAGAGTCTGAACAATGATATATCGAGGCTTGCAATTTACACGGTACATTCGTACCAAAAATTTAGTGTGCCATAAGAGCATTTTAAAGGCTTGCACAAATTTTGAGAATCAAAATTATCAAAGAAAATGTCTAATTTTTAAACACCGTTAAACCAAATGTTAAATTACAAATTAATCAGAATTGGCATTTTTAACGGAAAACGAAGTGCACGGGGTCAGCTAGTTAACTATAAAATAAATGAAAAATGATGTTTTCAAATTTTTTATGTTAGGTACATCCGATTTAGATTAACATAACAATAATAATAATAAAAGTAATTTTTATATTATTTGATATTATAGGTACCTCGGTTAAGTAATTAGAATTTGTTATTATAATTTTATTGATATTTTATAAATTAAGATAACTATAAGCAATACTGGCCAAAAAAATTAGCAATGTAAAAAAGATCTTATCGACCATAACAGATTACATAAAGTATTATACGTAGTTATTGAAAAAAAAACATATATTGGATAAAACATAAAATATTTAAACTAAACGTCATCAAATATAATTTTCGTACTTATTATATAGCAAATATATATAATATATATATATATGTGTGTTAGCAATATATTCGGTAGATTAGATAACTATATGTGAAAAAACCAAAAAAATAAATATTATGGAACATCAAAAGACATACACAGAAGAAAAGCCATATCAGTGTGATGTGTGTGAAAAATGGTTTACTCAAAGCAGTGGTCTGATACGTCATCAGCGAACGCATACAGGAGAGAAGCCATATCAGTGTGATGTGTGTGATAAATCGTTTGCTCAACATTTTTATCTAAAAGTACACCATCGAATTCACACGGGAGAAAAGCCATATCATTGTGATGTATATGATAAATCGTTTGCTCAAAATTGTTATCTAAAAGTACACCATCGAACTCACACGGGAGAAAAGCCATATCAGTGTGATGTATGTAAAAATCGTTTGCTCAAAGTATTAGTCTAATACGTCATCAACGAACGCGTACGGGAGAAAAGCCATACCAGTATGATGTATGTGAAAAATTGTTCCCTCAAAATATTCATCTAATAAAACATCGTCGAACTCAGGAGCAGTGGCGTAATTAAGAAATTGTCTTGGTAGGATAGATTTTGTCTAAATATATTTTTTTTTGTGTGAGGGGCTCAACTACTCACCTATTTACATCAGGGTGTAGGTACTCATTTTAAGAATTATAATAAAGAAGAATACCTACGTCATATTAACACCACTCTTTTTGTTGGATTTGGAATAGTATTAAAATAAATTAACAAAATAGAATATTAATAATCTTATACCATTACATTATGAGATCGATTATTACAATTAATAATTTATGGAAACATAATTATATTGTTTTTTATAAAACCAAAACTAATTTTCTTGGCTTTTTAGCTTGATGATTACTTTTTTCTTCTGAGTTTAATTTAATATTTTTTATACATTGTCAACATTGTTAATCCATTCAAACGGTCCTATAAATAAAAACTATTTCATATCAATCAAATATTTAAATTATTTCTAAATATTATAATACAATTTTATTAATAATAATAACAATGTGTTTTTTAACAATACCTCAGCCATAATATTTCTTAATTATGTTTTCAATCCTTTTAATTTTGAAAATATATATTCCGGCGTAGTAGTGGAGTAATATTTTTTAAATAGAATAGATATTAGGATACATAGGAATTAAAATCACTTTCGATGAGAGTTTGTAGTCCAGCTTTAGGCAAATTAATTTGATTTGATTTCTGTCTTCATAACTTAAGCTCAGCAAGTGACCAATCAAAATTCTCTACTTCTAGAGTATACAAATCTGTAAGTTTTTAAAATTATAATCCTTCATTATCAGTCATAAAGGATTCTTTGAAAATAAACATTCAAATTCTGTAAGAAATAGCATTTATAATTGATAAAAAATTCCCAATTATAGTTACCTTTATCTTATTTATTTTCTACGGTACTACCTTTAAACATTTCTAAATGAGATAAAATTCTTTGTTGAAGTTCGTTTATAAAATATTCTAGATATAGTAAAAATATAGTTATCATTATAATAATTTTCAGCATCAAACGTACGATTTTAATGATTTTTACAAAGCACACAATATTTCTGATGATTTGGAGTTTACTAGGAGTTTATTGATTCATTAGAAAATGATGTATGTCGTATAACAATAAATCTGTCTGTATTTTACACGGTTTAAATGGATAACTCCTGCTTCGATATACTACACACTAACCGCCGTGCAGTTATTTTTTGGTGACGTTGGATAATATTCAAACAAAAAGCTGAAATAATTTGTTCTCCGTACTCGTATTTATAAGCTTGGATTCGTACTCTGCGGCGCTGTGATTGGATATTGCTCGTGGTCGTGCGGCGACGATAACGTTGCTTGCCCGCAGCATTCGTCGCCACTGCTCTCCTAGCCCCGTCCACAGCATTTTGTCGCTGTAGTTCAGTGTTTTGTGCCGTGTTCAGTGGCCGTCGAGTGTAACGCTGTTTCCGTGTTTGGTTCCTGACTTGAATGGCCGCCCGACTGACCGGCCCCAGCGCACCCCGTCGGCCATGTACCATCGACGAACTCGGTCGACGGTCGGCCGAGTGCCCGAGTCAGGAATAGAACACGGGACCGCCGTGACACTCGACGGCCACTGACTTGGCCACAGACCCGTCCTAACGGTTAAAAAACGCTTAACGCGTACAGCACACGACCTCTGAGCGTGCGCCAGTTAACTCATAAGTTTACCTTCTACTAATAAGTGTCCAACGCGGCTAAAGAAGTTTTCATTTCAAAAAAATCGAAAATCACAATTTTTTATAAGCGTTTAAAGTTCAAGTTTTTCAAAATCTCCAAAATTTACAAGTAATTTTGTTGTTGAAAATTCATAAAATTGTTTGTATTTTTGTAGATAAGTTAATTATAAGTTTTCCTTCAAATAGCTATAGAGAAAACTCGAAGCGTCATTATAGGAAAAATATTATAAGCGTTTGAATTTTAAATTTTTTCAAAGTCGAGTTACGATATAAATTATATTCAAACATTTTTCAATATTTTTATTTTTCAAAAAGTATAAGTCATAGATACTTGAAAATTTCACCAGCTATTAATATTGGTATTTTCTTTACCTAATTTAATTTTCAAAATATTTCGCTTATTTTAATCCTTTTTATAGGCATTTGAAACATTCGTTTTTGTTTATTTTTTTTTTTTATATAAATATCGATAAAAGCTCCTCATAAGTTAGTTTTATAGTAATTCAAAAATTATAAGAATACATAGGCACATTTTTATGTTATTAGCATTTGAAGCTCAAATATTGACAAAAATGCGTCAAAATCATGAATATTTGTGAATTATATTGTAGTTAAAATTTATAAAAAAAATGTGTATAGGTAAATTTGGCTTACAATAATTATAAAAAAAGTTACATTTTGCTGTATTCAGGTGATTAAAACATAAACCACCTTTTTTATCAACCACTGGAAATTATATCCTAGGCTAATAAATCATCTCCGTTCGGAATCGTTTTTCGTATACAATGATACCTATCATTAGATTCAAATTTAACACTCATATATACATATATATATATATAATAGTGATGTACACCGCACCTAATGTACAGCAGAGTGGTACCCACTTGACCACGTTTTTTTTTTTAATATCTCGAGCCGTAATTTACATAATATAAATGTAATCTTTTTCGGGACGAAATTTATCTGGTGCAACTCAAATGACTCCCATCCATTGTTGGTTTCTAAACGTCTCCCGGCTCAACGATTACGTAAATTGAAAAACAGCTTGATCCGTATACCTACTCGTCAACAAAATTTCTAAATCTTAAAACTACAGCTTTTGGGGATGGCAGGGGATCTAAATGAAACGTTTTTTAACTCGGATACATAAAAAAGTGAATAAAAAATATTAACCCAAACTCCGACAACGAAACGTTTCAACGAGAACATACAGCATCTATGGCATTTTTTTATTCTAATCTCAATAATACCATCGATATTCGATAAGTTAGGTTACTTTGTTTACTTTCGTGTACGATTAATAAAACACCAACACATTTTCAATCGCACGGCTGTTTGGAAACAGTAGCCATATTATACTTATTATTACTTATGCATCGCACTATTATAGCGAATAGGAATTCGTTGTTTTTAAAAACCGGAACCGTTGGCAGGAAATATTCGTATAATATAGACGTACAGCTTACCTACTCGGAAACTATTATAATAATGCTTTACCTATCGGCTATTATAAGAAGGAGAAGTGATTTTTTTAAGAATATATTATATTATATAATATATATATATTAGGTATTATATTTTTTATCGGATAATGCACAACGCCGAACTATACAATGCGCTCGCGCGCACCCACTGCAGCACGCAATCTCTGGCGGCCGACACAGGACGTATAGGTATATTATATAATATTATTATAATCGCAGCGTCCTCGTACCCCGCCCCCGCGAGCGGGGTGGCCCGACATCTGCGGAGGGGACGAGCAGTGTGGCGGGCGGGTGGAGGAGGAGGGGGCGCGTGTTATATTATTAGTAAATAACGGCGCGTGCTGCTCGCCGTGCCGTACGCGATAATAGTAATACTAATATAAAATATTAACACACACAGACGGGCGCGAATTTACGGTACACACACACACACAATACACGCGGACACGTAACGCCGCCGGCCCGGTGGTGCGCCGCGCCGGTATTGTTCCTCGGCGGCGGCGGTAGCAGATGTTCCGGGGGGGGGGGGAAGGGCACGGGACGGCGCACCGGCCGGAGCACACGACAACGGTCCCGCCGAACAAAACGTACACCTCAGCCTACTATAACAAACAACACTGCAGCAGCAGTCACCTGCGCGGGCGCGCGCGCGAGCTCGATCCGGCGGCGGTTAAGGGTGATCGGGACGGTGAGACTGCGGCGGCGAACGGTCGCACGCGCGCGCGCGCAGTGATTGAATTATTCGGGTTTTGCACACGCACGCATTCACATAAAAGGGGCGCCCCTCGAGCGCAGACGCGTCACCGCCTCACCGCCGCGCCGGCCCGTGACGGACGGGTGTGTGGCGGTGCAGCGACTACGTAGACGTCGTCGGCTGTGTGAATATATATATATATATATAACATTCTCCGTTTGCCTTTACCGCCGGCGCGAGCGGTCGGTGCGCATTATGCACGTCGTTTACGGCGGCGACGTACAGGGTGTTCGCGAAACCCCAAACTCGGAGGGCGTGACCGCGAGCTCGAAAATATTTTTTGAAAAAAAATAAAACGGAAAACAGCCGTTTTTTTTACTCTTCGGCGATAATAATTATAAATATACCGTACTCGGTAGTCGCGATAACGATTATAATGTTATTCCGGGACCGTGTCGTGTGTATACGAGAGGTAAAAGGTCACCTGCAGCTTGTTTCGCACTATAATATGCCCCCCTCCAACGCGACTGCAAGTCTCGCGTGATTGTCGCCGACTTTATAACTTGCGCTGTTTGCCGTAACCATGTAGACCTTTGTTGCTGTTATACACGAAAAGCCGTTATTCATAAATTATTAGCTTTGGTCCCAATGGCTTTTGCGCCGGGTTTCTTTGTGGCGCACACATTCATAAGTATTACGCCCATTATACGAGACGTATAAACGGGGTGAAGTAGGTTTTTTTAAAACGATTGCGCCGGTTTTAGTGCGATAAAATGTTTTCAACAACAATATTTTCATACTATTATTAGGTAGTTTCTATATATTAAAAACTGTGGGCGCGTGGATGGTCAAATGGTCTCCGGTCTGAAAATACGTATAAATATGGAAATATATAACTACTAGACTCGCATCTACTAAAAATCGTCCCGTTATATATGAATACGATATGAAAATAATCTGTTAGAAATGAACGATTTGGACAAATTAATAGACGGTATATAGACATAACTGCGAAAGAAGACGGATGAAAATAATACTTTTCCGGCCGGCCCTTCTCGGTATATAAGCTGCGTATCTATTGCAACACTAGTTGCAATTGATAGACTTCTATTTTTTTTTTTAATTATGACTTAATCATAATACCTATACTAGCTTACAGCCCATTTTATACTGATTTATTTGAGATTTTAACATTTTTTTATATACAACATATACATATTCAGTTTACAGCTCTAATTATTATTACGACTACGTATTTTATAAACTATTAGTAATGTTCGTACATAATGTGCACACCTAAAATAATTGCGATGTCGATTCTTTCCAAATATAAATAATAGCAATAAAAAAAAATATGTTTGATCTTTTTGGAATAAAAAGTTTTGTTGTTGGGAGAAGCATACTCTAAATTAAAAACTTCATTATAAAACTATACATTTATGTTTTTCTCCATTTTGTATACTGTATAGGTACCTAATATTATTATTTTTACGAAGAATTTGCAATATAAGTACTTGTTTATGACAAGCAACTAATTATATTTATATGGTTTACAAATCTTATTTAAAAAAAAAAAGGTGTAAACGTTAGGTATAATTAACAACGGTCGTTTGATTTTTTTACGTGTGACCGTAAAATAACGAATACCTACAATTTTTTTTGAAAAAACAACGACTTCAAATCATAGCATGCAAACCGTACATTATTATTTTTCTCCGTTTTGTATAATATTATTATTTTCATTACTGTACACATATCATTGTGACACACGAAATAATAGCATAAGCAAGAGCTTGTGACACTGACATAAGTCCAAAGTTCGGGGAAGTATTTTGGATATACGTCCTTTACTCGTATTTATGCAAAGAATTTATTTAATTTAATATAGATAGTATTGCCTAGTGGTACGCTTCAGATGTGTACAATTTACGCTGTCCTATGGTTCCAAAAGTTCGATTTGATTATTTTGTACGGAGATGAGATAGCGATGACTACAATGAAGAGTGTGCGTAGCCCCCCCCCAAAAAAAAATGTATGACCATCTAAGTGCCTGTGCGTATAGAAGGCGCCTAAATGATACGCCACTGATCATTATTATAATATATTATTATAGTTAAAAATCAAATCATATTTAACAATTACGACGTATAGGTACGGTCGTTCCAATTTTAACGTACGACTTTTGGAAAACTTTGATTTCAAAACAAAATATATTGTACGCAAACCGTGCGTTATTCGTACGATATTATCATTACGCTGTGACACGAGAAATTCCGATCACCCTGTGCACAATTCCCATTTATATATATATATATAGTATATTATATGCACAGGCATTATATACAGTACGTCGTCGAGTGCGCACGTCTGCACAATGACGGCGGTGTATATGCGTGTGCGAACCACCTGCCGCCGTACACCCCAAAAAGGTTAGCGAGCCGATTTATGGCAATAATAATAATAATATGCATCTGCACCGGCGCGGCGACCGCGTAACACCGCGACACTATAATATTATTGTGCTATACTCGAAATATCATATAATAATAATAATAATAATAATAATAGTACTATTGCGATGAATTATTACCTTGATGGAAAAACAATAACGTCGGAATTGATGACAAACAACAATAAAATCCAATACAATAGGTATATCATTATTGATCAAATGCTTTTGAGTTTTGAATAAAATCACCATCACTGATCAACCCGAGGACTATCTAGTATTATTAAGGTCACAGATATATAAATGCATATTTTACTTTTTAGAAAACATTGCTTTCCCACTCGTTCCGAGCACAAAATCAGTTTTATACATTGAAGAAAATTAAAATGTGAATTTTGAACTTTGAGAACATTTTTTATGTAAATATTTTAAAGATTGGATACTGCAATTTACCGTTAACTTACCAGTGACAAAAAAATGAAATATATTCTCCTCGTCGTACATTTATTTACTTGCGTATCCGAATCTCGCTAGTCCGAACATCCTCTTAGAATATTTATACTTTTATATTTGTATTTAGCTTTTACTACTAGTAACACTATATTATCCTATGGTATTTATTGTTTATTTAAATTATTTGCATAATAAAAAACATCAATTTAATAGTTTTACGTAATATCCAAAATTTGTTTTACAAATGTTTCAAAGCTGATTGAAGTTTAATCCGGACTTTTGGCGATTCGGGTGAGTTCTGATCCTTTCAAGTTTACATTAATAAGACTATTGTATTAGTGTATTACTATTATTACTAATACGAACCGTTCAAAATCAGAAGTGGCTGAATTTAAATAATAAAAAACAGAATTATATTCAGTGATTTTTTTATCAAATATCGTGTTAAAAACAATATATAGGTAATGGTATTTTTCAAAGTCTTGAAGTATTATTAATACATTTGATCGTATTTTCAAAGACATTTTTCTTATTTTAATGACATTAAAATCCATGCCCTACTTATAATTTAAATGCCTAAGTAATTAGTCTATTGATCGCAGTTACCTTAGGTATCACGTAGGCGCCTTGGTTGAGGCTACTTGATTTTTGCTGCGTTTCGGGCTACTATACGTGTCTATACCTTCGTTTTTGGTTTGTTAAATCCTAAGAATTTATTTATTAATTGATTCCCGAATATGTTTTTTTAAGGACATTTTCTATTATATGTATGTATAGCTTATTTCTGAAGAACTTCAGCTTATTTCCACTCTTTTTATCATAATAGGTAATTTAAGCTTGAGATTTGTACATGTTCTATTTTAGTTTGAATTTTAGCGTTTCTAGTAAGACGTGATTTTTTGTTGAGTAAAAAATAATAATTCAATCATTTTTTTCACTCATGTAACATGTAACTATATAATGGTACTATAGCATACTGTTCGTGGCTCAAATATTATCAAATTAAATATTTTTTTTTATTGGTTTGGTCAATTTAAGTTAGATTCGTTTTTATTTTAATAGGTATACAAAGTACCTATAGTGGTGCGAGGCGTGAATGTGCTGTGGAACTAACAGCAATATACTATCTGAAAATATCGTGTTCGAGCTTCCTTATGTATAGCGTCTTCCTTTCACTTCTCCGATTTTCAGAGACCTGCAAAGGTTCCATGGTTTGGCCAACGCCCTTGTAGTTATGAATGTTGTTTTCGTATTTTCAAATAGACGTGTAATTGTAACAGTTCAAATGTGAGCAGCGTACTATTCGGTGAAATGGATAGGTCATCCGGTATTACAATATTTTTATGATAAACAAAGTTAATAAATTCCTTATTAACTAATATAATCCCTATCCAATTATACTAACATGTTGTTTTTATAGAGTCATAAATATTACAAATCTCCAAACTCGAATGTTAACGTGTTAGGTATTTATATTAAGGACGTTAACCCGTCATGGTTATATTTTATTTATAATTTATTTATTTATATTTATTAGGGAAGCAACATAATATTATAATATTTTCCTAGCAAGTTTTGGGAATCAAGACCCCGTTACACCTATTTATTCGATATTCGATTTATTTATTTATACTTTTGAAACAAGTAGTACTAGTAGTAGTATACAAAATATTTTAAATACATTTTAAAAGTATCATTGTTTAGCATCAAATTATTTTATTTTTTTAGTTTTAAGTTTTTAAGTTTTATCTTTTAACTCTATGAAAATAAAATAAACTGTATGTGATAAAAATATAATAGAATATTATACTATGATGGTAATTTACCAATATTTTCCAAACAACAGTTGACTGAAAGAGAAACATCTTATAATTTTGAAACAAATTGAATAAAGTTACCTACTTATAAGTTTTAACGTAACTAAAACAAATTACTTTTACTTTCAAATAAATCCACAGCCTCTTTTTAATACATTTTTAAATTCTTCGTCTTCAAAGACAAATTCACTGACTCGTGAAATTAAAATTATAAGCGTAATATGACGTTTACACTATTTTCTTTTAAATATGTTGCAAAACATGTCATTTTTATAATATATTATAAAATATCTTATATACTATATACATATGATATAGGTATTTTAAAATATGTAGTAACTTATTTTTGTAAAACCTTTTAATTAAACAAAAATAGTTCATAATATGCAATCGCAATATGAGATGATTCGTGGAAATAACTGACCAATTTTTTATACAGTCAATGAATAAAATCATTTCGTTTAGAATCTATATAGGGACAGTTTACAATAATGGTACGTATTGTATAGTATAAAAATCAGTTAGGTATATTATGCGATTCCGTTATATTTTGTCTAAAAACAGCCGTGCAATTCGGTAGCACTCGATATTTTTTTTATCTCGCACTCAATTCCGCCCGAATCCATTGAAGTTTGCCACCCATTTCTGTTGCAGACGGCGGTGGGTGGCCCATTTTGTACTGGTGTGGTGTAAGACATCATAATATACAATGGTGCGCCCTAACTGACGTCGGCTCAACCCGCGTCATCGGGTGCAATAAAAGTGCTGCTGACTTTTATTTTATTCTGTATACATACTTTCACTCTCTCCCGGCGCCCACTATTTATTCATTAAACTATTACGAAATTATATATAATAATTGGATGTATAACAATACGGTCAGCCGGCGGCATCGGGAATTTCAACGATGTTTACCTAAATGGGCTAAATGTATGTATTATAAAAGCAGATTCGCTATTTTAAAGCAGTGAAAAAAGCGAGATGAAAATTTGATTAAATATGACCTTTTTTATAGCACATTATTTCAATTTCTTAGATGTTTAATTATATCTGCATTTTGATTTTTCATCCTGGCTTTGGGCGATATGACGTTAAAAATACAAAATTAAATATGATATCATTTTAGAATAAAAAAGACATTTAATAAATTCTTTCGAAAACTATAGTTTTTTCTATAAAACTCAACATCCATTAAATATAAATTATTTTTTTCAAGAATATATTTTGTTGACTGTTGTATTGTGTTAATTAAACGCATATTACACGTCTTAAATGTTATATTTTTGTGCATTTCAAATTATAATAATAATAATATTATTCTGATTTTTTTTTTTTTATAAATTCTACACTTTAGTATATATTTCTATTATCGAGTTAGTTCAATATATCACGTCGACTCAATTAATTAAAATTTTTTATTAATTTTAATAGATATCAACTAAGTTATTCTACATACATTCGTAAATTTCAATGATAACAACATCTGAATCATACAGTCACTTTTCTTACGGTATTTTAATTTTAAAGCAAGTTATTTGAATATTTAAACATAATATAATAATTAAGCATAAATAACTTCTTTTAAATTAAAAAATATTGGAAAAAAAAGTTTATGTTTATCTGCAGCATTTTATATTTTGATAATGGAGTAAACCCCAGGATTGGGCGTATGTAATTTTAACCAAAAACAACCTCCACCCCCTCAAAAAATCTAATTTGCACTACATTTGCGTTACTTAAAATAAATAATAATAATTATGTTTATAATTTATTAAATGTATTAAGTACCTAATATGTATTTTAGATGAAAAACAGAAGGTTCCGTTAAACATAAATCTACTACCTCATGCTACCGCATGGTTAAAAATAATATTATAATTAAATGTTTATCGCGTGTCATACTTTTGTAATAAAGATGGAGACAACTGAAGGTACCTAAGTTTTCTTAGGGAGCTGCTATTATACGTCATTTCAATATGCAAGTTACGAGGGAAGCTGTCAAGCCACGTAATTCACTTATACTTTACAATGAAACTTAACACTCTCGGTCACTGAAGTCTTGTCAGCTATTCAGATGGTTCAATTTTTAAATAATTTTAAGTTTCTTTCCAAAAATCGATCCATAATAGGGAGAGGTTTACTGTATTGTGATATAATATATAAGTATGCAGAGAAGTAGATTTTATACTCCATTATTTTGTAGTGTCGACGAGGATACGTACGCACTTTTAAACGTACATTATATCTATACGTTGTTTTTTATATATTATTTTTATTTTGTGGTTTAAAAAAAAAATGAAAAAACGTTACCGAGAGGACAAGCTGCAGCGGGGCTGAGTGTATATAATAGTCCCTCGCAGCATCGACTGCTGCAGCTGTGGACCACATGATAACTGTCGTCGACCGTCGTACGACTCTCGAGACGGAGTTATAATAATTCCTCTGTCTGCGCACAATATGATAATTTTTTTAACGGCAACATTATATTACAATATTATTGCATAAAACATTATCTGCTGCCTGTGTTCAACGGTATTTACATCGATCTGTATATCGAAAATTTGCAGACTAGAAATATTGATTATTATATTAATGTATTATGGTCTTGTTGGATCTTAGTGAAATTACCATATTATTTCTAGAAATGACCTATAGGCGTTTGCATGTTATGCGCATGTATAGGTAAATAGAAACACTTGTGCACATGATGGTTGTTGGTTGATATGGCGAATGCTCATTGCTCCTGCTGCAGATGTCTTCCGGTTTTACCGGAAAACGAGGAAATATATTTTTTTTTGTGTAATTTCATTTATAATAACGTATAGATACTATGCGAAAAAAATCAATTTAAAAATTAAAAGGAAAGTTTAAGTAGGTATAGTCAGGGGTGTATTGGAGCGTATACGGGAGTATACGGCGTATACTCATAACAATATTTACAAAGAAATGCGTATACGTGAAAAAAATATTCATTTTATAAGTATACGGTGGGTAAATGTTGAGTATACGGCGTGTATACGGTTAGTGCTAAGCTAATAGTTTTTGAAGATTTAAAATTGGCTTTTTAAATTCTACTGTATAGGACGTGTATAACATATAATATTTTATATCTTTATGATTAAAATATATCATTTATTAGGTTGTTATACGGTATACTTGTATAGTCAATAGTCTAAGACCATGGTATAATCCAGTATATCTAATATAATTGTTATTTGTTAATAAATTGTTATTGATAGTATTATTTACAATCTACAATCAGTAAGGTTATATCACCCGCGGCCGAGCGGCGAACGCTCGAGAATCATACAATGTTATCATAAACAAGCTATAAATAGATTATAGAGTTGAATATTTTAAAATATGTATACATAGAATATGACAATATTTAGTAAAATATTTAAAATAGATTTGTTGTTGTATGAATTACTTATCATTTTTAAATTTTAATGTTTATCTATTGCTGTTATCCCTGTTGAATTTAAGTAATATAATATTATTATTATAAAGTTGTGTTATTCTGTGTTATATTTCAATTTCATAATAATTTATAAACCATATTTACGTACGTACGAGTGTACGACGTACCTACGAACCTACACACAAACCTACGTAACCTACGGTCCGTACGCACTACGCATGGTAAAATGTCTCCGACTAATAAACGTCCTACAGCTTCGATAACTAATTATTTTAATCCTGTGACTAAAAAGGTAATTACAATTTAATATTTACATTTTACAATAATATCCGAAGTCAGGATATCTATTTATTAATGCTAAATAGCAGATAGGTACTTCGTACTTAACTTAGTACAATAAGAAGTCTGCACTATTTGTATTTCTTCTTTTACTATTTTGTGACAGATCAAAATCAAATATTTAAATACTTTTTCAAAATTTTGAATCAAAACTATTAAAATAATTACTAATGTTATCATGTAGCATGTACTCATCTGTGTACTTTATCAAACATTTTTTACCATTTTAGATTAAACAAAACATCAATAATGATACTATTGATACTCAAAATATTACAGAAAATTCTAGGACTTCAGATGAAGATGACCCACCTCCTGTCATGTATAATGACAAAATCATTTCATCAACAACAGTAAGTTATATTTAACTATTTAATATTGATTGAACTGTACAATGAAAAGTAAAATTAAATAAAAAAAAAACATTTTATTTTATTAAATAATAAATTGTTGGTATTAAAATAAAAATTTAGAAAGTTTTATATTTCATAAAATGTATAACATTTCTAAAAATTGTTTTAAAATTGTCAAACCCATTTCCAAATATTATTCCAAATGTTGACATTTTTAAGGTTGAAAGAAAATTTATAAATGGACTTATAAATAGTGAACCCTGAGACAAGTATTACCTTAGATAGTTTACTCAATACAATTCACAATTCATTTATTTATTTTATAAAGAATAATTTTATATCATTACATAGAGTGAAGCATTTGGTTAGTTAAACATCTTTAACATTATAATCATATAACCATATTAATTCTTGTAACTAAATTTGTTTATGGCTTATAACTAAATAGTACCTACCTATCAACTAAAATTCATATATTTTTAATTTTTACCATTGCAGGTTAATCCATACATATTATGTGACATAGATAATTGCAAAACAGAAACTTTGAAAGCTAATGAAGATGACAAAGTTACACATGACAAGATTACACACTATGTTAGTGATTTAATTTATTAATTTAATAAAAAATTAACTAGCTCAACTTTTATTATTTTTATTTATATTTTAGAATTCATCATGGCCAGCAGATTGGACTACCGAACAATGGCATGCGAAGAAAGCAAAATATGAATGGTTGATATTTTTTGATGGAAAAATTGGTTGTTCTTTTTGTCGAGATATTGGATGTTTAACTAAATTTAAAAATCGTGGTGTAGAAATATCATCTGAATGGGCAGAATGTAAAATTAGTGGAGGTAAGAGTAATAAAAAGGAAACAAGACTCTCAGTTCTCCGTAACAAAATTAAAAGGCACTTATCTTCAATGGCTCATAAAACTGCTAGTAATATAATAACTGAAAAAGAGTCTAATATACTAACAAAACAATTTGAAAATAATGTTTATAAAATGCATAAATCGACTGAAACCATTTTTCGCACAGCATATTTTATCGCTAAAAACAATAGACCTTATGATGACCATTTCAAGCTACTTGAATTACAAAAGCTCAATGGTATTGGTGTTGGTACAACATTACATTCTCGATTTTCTTCAACAAATATTATCTCACATATTGCAGCAGAAATGAAGGAAAAAATTGTATTAAATATTATTAAATCTAACTCTAAACTATCAGTCTTGATAGATGAAAGTACAACAATGAGTACATTATCTACAATGGTAGTGTATGTAAAATCATCAATTTCTTATGAAGACCCGGTGTTCATATTTTTGGATCTTGTCGAATTAAGACTACAAACAGCTCAAAATATAACTAATCAACTTATAGAATGTTTACATAAATCTGGTTTCAATGATAAATTTTTAAAAACAAACTGGATATCATTTGTGAGTGATGGAGCTAGTGTACTTATTGGTAAAAAAGCTGGAGTGGCAAAATTACTTAAAGATAAATACCATTTAATTTTTAACTGGCATTGCCTTAATCACCGCTTAGAACTAGCTGTCAATGACACAATGAAGGATATAAATGCAACTAATCATTTCAAAAGTTTTATTGATTCACTATATGTTTTATATAATAATTCCCCAAAAAACAAAAACGAATTAAAGGATATTTGCAATGAACTTGATATTATTTTTGTTAACATTGGAAGAGTATTAGATGTTCGCTGGGTAGCAAGTAGTTGGCGCGCAGTTAAATCTGTGTGGAGAACATTTCCTGCCCTAAGTCAACACTTTCATTCATCTTCATTAGACATAACTAGAGACGCAAAATCAAGAAGTAAATACTTAGGTTTATATAAAAAAATAACTAGTCCTGAGTTCATTTCTGATTTAGCTTTAATGTGTGATGTATTGTACGAACTTTCTACTTTATCTTTGGCTCTCCAAGGTAAAGATATTACATTGATAAATGCTGATTCAAAAATTAAAAGAACAATAAGAATAATAGAGTCATTTAAATATAAAAATGGTGATCACATGGAGGAATTTAAAAAAGATTTATCAAATATGTTATTTAAAAATATAAAGTTAACTAATTATTCAAGAATTGTTTCCATTAATAGTGATCAGTTCATAACAAGTATCTGTGTTAATCTAAATTCAAGATTATTAGACAAAAATGATATTGATAATTCAATTCTTCAAGATATCTGTATACTAGATAAAACTACTTGGCCTCAAACGGTTGGTGTAAGGTATGGGGAAGACCAAGTGAAACGAATATGTGACCGATTTTTTTTAAATAAAGATAATGCAGTTCATGGTTTTAGAGAATTTTTAGAAGAAGAAAAAAGTTCCAGAACATCGATCTTAGAAATGCATAATTGTGTTCAAACATTTCCATGTTCCACAGCCGAGTGTGAAAGAGGCTTTAGCCTTTTAAATATTATTTGTAATGATCTTCGAACAAGATTAACTGTTGAACATATTTCTGAATTGATGTTTATTAAAATAAATGGTCCTCCATTGCATCTTTGGAAACCAGAAGTGTATGTGAAGTCATGGCTAGTGCGTCACAGATCAGCAGATGATACACGATCAAAAAATATTAAAAAAAACATAGAAAACCAAAGTATTTGGAATATTTTGTAATGTAATATTTTAACAATAAAATGTTGTTTATGTAGTTTATTTACTTATACTACAATTAGTAGTTTTATAGACATAATTTACATATAGGTACCTATTAATTTTGTAATTTTATAATGCAATTGTTAATTTGTGAAATAGTTAGAAAGATGTAACTTTGTGCGAGCGTAGCGAGCGGCTTTGTAAAGCATGTTTTGTCAAAAGCGCCCATATGCAATTTCAGCCTCGGGACCCAATAGGTTCTTAATCCGGCCTTGAAAATATGGCGTATACTCAAATCATTATTTACCAATACATCCCTGGGTATAGTATTTATATATATGAATTGCATGTACTTATATGTACTATTATAGTCTTTAAGTATTTAATATTATATATATTATCTATATGATATATTATTAATATTTCTTACATAATATTGAAGTAAAAACTAGGAAACTTACTACTGTAACACCTATTATTGAGAAATTTTTTAATGAGTCACTAAAGTGGATATAATAAATTTAAACTCAATGAAATGTCGTGTATCATTGTATACGAGTTATACGATAAACAATAATAGTTCTGAGCAATCTGAGCTTAGATGGTTTGACGGTCTACTGTATACTCGTATATTTCTAATGGTATTTTTAATTTATTCATGTATTAATAATTTATTTTATGTTAGATGTACTGATATTAATGTACTATATTTTGTTTGGTCCGATTAAAATATATTTATTTTCAGTTCTGCAAAACAAAATGATATTAACACAAATACTTACGTCGAAATAGAACACAGCAAACTTCAAATATCTATGAAAAGCACAATAATTTTAAAAAACATTTTGGAAATAATTTCATGTACATTAAATGTCAGTACTCACTATAAATATTTTATGACAATTTCAAACGTTTTCGTGTAAACGTGTTCATGGACATAAAAATAAAACTAAAACACATTATAAAATCAATACAAAATTGTCTCTCCACTCAAACCTAAAATTAACTGCAGTCATTATTTTGGTGTAAAACAATAGTCATTGCTGCTGTGTAGATTAGTATCAAATCAGTTAAATTCCTTTCTGATAATATTATTCACATATGTTATTATTATATTATTCATATTATGTGTAATATTATATATTATAGTAGGTATGCAGCCACGTTACAAAAATAACATACATATAATATAGACGCATAAGAATATAGGTAGGTACTTGCGTACGGTACGTCACTACTGTGTTCATGCTTATTGTGATGAAGTATACAGTATTCTGTTATATTATGTTAACAAGGGTATACGCATTGTGAATGAATGAAAATATATATGCATTAATAACTATAGTCTTATTGGCATACGAATTTCGGACTGATTCGTACTGACCAACACCGTGAAGGGCCAAAGAATTCAACGGCTACTGCACATATAAAAATGCGAGAAGAGGTGTGATAATGAAACTTTGAGAGCAACTTTACAGGAAACTGTAGTCGTGCGAGAGGGGATTTCGCTTTGTAGACGAAACAAGTTTAGGGGTGGGAGGTGAAAGGAATAGGAAAAGATCTAAGTGTGTTGGGGTGAAAGGAAAATTGTAAGAACACTGTCTACAGAAAAAACTTTGGTTCAAGTGGCGGGATGTTGAAATGGCAGTTATAATAAGACTCTTGGGGAATATAATATTTTATTGTTAACGTCTAGAACTCTAGAAAGTAGCTGGTAATATTATGATAAACAAGAGGACTTTAATACAAGGCACAAGCTGTATCATATACGTGGTATTATTGTAATTTTTTCATTTTAAAATTATTGATAAGTGTTATTGGTTTGCACATCGATTTTTTCAAGGAATTATTTGATGTTTGAAATTTATAATATTAATAACTATTACGAGTATTACATGGTGTATATAATAATATACAGGTATAATACTTTATGAAGGTCCTAGGACCCAGATCATTGATTACGAGAGCCACTTTACTTCTACCGGTTAAGATCGACTGAGTACCTATAGATTTTTCCTTACGATATAAAAAATAAAACATATTTTTACTATTGTCAATAATATTTGCAAATTAAATTAGTACGATGTTAAAATATGGCATTAAATGATCGTAATAATAAATAAATATAAGCTAAATTTAATCCTGCAACCTGCAGTCACTTTTTAGTTTATTCGTCAGTGGTAAATTATTATGTAATAGGCGGGCTAGAATATCGTTTTTTTTACGTAAACACTATTAGGGCTTTTGGGTTTATTTCCAATCTACTCTGTGTGTGGTTAATTTTCAGGTTTATTGCATCAATATAAATCTAATAAAAACTGAATTACCAAATAGCTCTAAAAAACAAACAACGCAAAACCCATTATTTTAAGGACACATTTGTACTCTTTAAACTATGATTATTTCTAATATTATGTATCATAAAAATGTTCGCTTAAGCACTATCAGGACTTTTGAGGTTTTTATTTTTCTAATCTAGATCTACTCTGCAGGTGACTTATTTTCAGACTTATTGCACCAATATATAACTAATATTTTTTTTTTTTTTTTTTAGTTGAAAAATATATAATCTATATCATATTATGGACATAATGAATTATGAGTATATGTGCTAAGAGAAAACAAATATCATGGAATACATAATTTGAGGAAAGGAGCCATCCAGTGCAACACTTTCAATTTTGGTTTAGTTTTTCATTTTTCGTTTATTTTTTTTTTTTATGTTTTTAATTTTATTGTTAATGCAATAGATCTCTGTACCAATTACGTTTAAGTCGTCTTAGAGGGTTACCTGAGATTGTGAGTGATGATAAATTTTTGATGAGAGGATTTGAAAGAGTAGATAGACGGTGGTGAAATTTTTTATAGAAACGTTTGGCTTCGTCATGAATAGATTTTAGATTACAATATATGTGTAGAGTATGGTTTGAAATATATGGAGGGGCATTTACTATTTTTCTTAATGTCATATTTTGAAAAGCTTGTATCTTATTTAGATTAGACTTTTTAGCATATCCCCATAAAACTAATATAAAAATTAAAGTACTAAAAAAGCTCAGAAGAAAAAGAAAAGTAAAATCATTATTCTACACATAATAATTTTTATATATTAAATTATAACTATTAATAATATCATTGACTATAGATATATATATAATACATATTATATATTATACTATGTCTAATCAATGATAATAATATATAATATAAAAACAATTAGATAAATATATTAAAAAATAATAATGCCTTATTGCAGCTAATAGAATTTTCCTGAAAAACAATGCGAAGTTTTATTTCAAAGATCTCTCTAAACAAATAAATATTTTGTCATGGTCAGAATTTTAGGTTAGACATCCACCCACGAGGTCGAGGTGTGACGTTTATAATGATCAAAATCTTCATTAATGTTTGGATAGAAAAGATTAATTATAGATGTAAGAGTACCTATATAATAACTAAAAAGATAAAAATAACCGAAAACATTTTAAAAAATAAGAAAAAATTAAGTTAAGCCAAAAAAATGAAAAATTCAATGGAAATAAAAAAAATATACGTATTTATGGATTTTGCGTAGTAGCACAGCTGTTACTACGAATCGTGAGGATTATCGCGTATGCATTACATAATATCCGGGATAAAGAAAGAAAAAACATCGAGTTGGCAACGACGTAATATTATTGTTATTATTGTTCACGAAAGAAAACGATAGTATTAAATTGTACAGTGAAACATAATCACTGCAGTTAAAAATAGCTAGGTAATATTATACAGTGTGATTCACCAAGCATGCTACTCTCGTTATTTGTTTAATAGTAAATTAATTCATTAAAACTTTAAAATTGACTAAATTATCATATTTTTAAATTTTTAGGATAACAACACATACTTTGAACTTATCCCATTTTACTGTACATTATTATTGGTGATAATTTATAGCCCATATAGTCATTATTAAGGTGCTATAAGTGTATTCTATATATTTGTTAAAGTTTTATTCCATTAAGTAGAAGGTTATTTATGTACTTCAGTACTTCACAATGATGTTTCTAGATTATGTATGAAAAATATTTTTGAGATTTTTTAATTATCATTGATAATTAATATCAAAATTAATTTTTTTCAATTCTATATAATAATAAATTATAATAAGTTGTAAATTTTTAATACTTTTAAAACATAACCTATAAAATATTAATTGTTTTGTAACAATTTCCAATATAACAAATTAGTAGGTTTAGGAAGCGATTTTAAGGAGCATTTGAAGTATTTTTAATGGCTTTCGCTCTCTCACAGTCTCACACTAACGTTTATTAATATATATATACAGCAGTTTTGCGTGTATAATAAATCTCCAATATTTCGAATTGTCTGCTCCGACGACTTTATATTACGAATATTTTGTTTGCACGTCTCATCATTATGACAATATTGTGGTGGTTACACATTTGCAGAATTGATAGAGAGAAAAAAAACAATAACATAAAAAATGAGTCGTATTACTATTATGTTTTTTTGTTGGCTAAATAAAGAAAACGGCAGCATTAAAAATATATAATAATTTATTGTACACTGCCGCAAAGTTATATAATATAATATAATATACCTATAGTTAGTTAGGTGGGTATTACGATGACGCATTATATTATTATAATATAATATATTATAATAAATAATAACGCATCGCGGCCGTTGCGCTCGGTGTGTTGTTAATTTTAGTGGTGGAATTTAACTCGGGGGAATCCGACCGCTAGTTATATATACGAGGGGAGTACGCTCACACGCGCATAGCACACAATATTATACATCATGTACAATGAATATCAGCTTACATTTTATTATGAATCGCGCCCTAACCCCCCCCCTCAATACTCGTACTCGCATATTTATATACACATACACACACACACACACACACACACGCAAACGCAGTTATAATATATACGTGTATAAACACGTATACAAACAGCTGCTTCGCCGAGCGTAAAAATGATCACCTTTCCTTTTCATTCGCGTATATATACCTCTATACCCCTACGACGTGATTTATTTCGTTCGGATACGTTTTTGAACTTGTTCCTACGTATATTATTACGTATAACGCGATGATAATGATGATAATAATATGTACGATTCGCGCACCTTCACGCCGTGTCATTACGCAATACCTATGGGAGGTCCGAGGTAGGTACATATCGTCGTATAGTGTTATAATGCTAGAACATTCAAAGGCAAACGAATCGACTTGAGTCGAGGTGAGTGTGTTCAGTATACCGTCAGATCAGAATCCAACGGTTAACGCGGATAATATAAGACGCGTATAAAACCAAACGGAAAACAAAAATACTATCATCCGTCGTCAAAATAATATAATATAAAATGCAATATATATAGAGGGGTTTATTTTAGCGATTAATTATTAAGATAAGTCTAGCCAGCGAGGCATGCAGCGAATCAAAACGGTACTGAGGTGACATTAATTATTTTGCTACAAAGGCCGCCGAAGGCGCAGGCACGAGGAGTCCCATTGTCGTCGATAGAGCGTAGTCGTAGTGACGACGATCATAGTACGGGCTAAGTGCTTTGTATTTAGTCATTTACTTTATGTTTGTTTTACAAATTGAATAAAAGTGTTTCTGAACAATTATTAAAATATCTGTTTTGTTAGAATAGCCACATGATTATTCCGTACTCCTTGAATTCAATCTGTAACTGGTTAATTTTTATATGATCTTTTTTCAATTCAAAATAAGTGTCGATAGAAGTATATATCACTGAAAGGGTGCATAAACGATAGTTTGAAAAAACAGTTTGATCTACTTTTTTAAATTATTCAGTGAATCACATAAAGAGTATATTTTGTGTGTCTACACAATATAATACTATTTTATCAAGAAACAACATAAATTGTAATATTATTATAACATTAGTTCATTTTTTATTTCAACTAAATTCTTTATCAGAAAATGAACTAATTACTAACTAGATGGTAAGGTTAAACAATTTTAAAATATTTAACTTTTTAACTAGTTAATACCCGCCGTTTATCTAATATTATTATACCTGGTCGGGTATCGTTTTAAAATAGAAATTACTGATGATTCTATAAAATTAGAAAGCTGTTGCATTTGCATATTTGTTGTGTGTTATTTATTACTCAATAAGCTTTAAATTAGTTTTGAGACACTTCGTAAAAAATATTAAACGTTTACTGGAAATATTTTTTGAGTGTTGTGTAGTTTTTTAGTTTTTAAAAGCATATTTATTGTCTTATTGAATTTACAATCTTTAAGACGATATTTGATGGTTAATTGATTATTCATATAATATATATGTATTAAATATTTAATTTTGAGATATTGACTTTTTAAATTTATAAAATACCTATTGTATTTTTAAAATGAGTACCTAAATAGTTGGTATAACAAAAATACAATAATTTTAATATATTATTCACTTTATATTACGGTCAATCTTAAATTAATATTACATTTTAATAGTACACAAGTACAAATATTTATGTACAATTTTAATAATAAAAAAAAAATCGTATTAAATTAACATTTTTAAAGTTATTTTAGTAACTATGTTTTATATATGGGTATTTATTTTATCATAATGTAATTTTAAGAGAACCTATAAAGGCAAATCACATTAGTTCTCCGTAATTTTCCTTGGAATATTAACTTAGGGTTTAACTGGTTATACTTTTGTAAAATATATATAGGTATTTAAACAAAAATATAAATAAATAATAGGATATTTTTACTTTTATTTAATCTCATTAATGTATGTATATTAATAGGTATTTTTTTAGCCCTACAACCATAGCTTTAAACACACAAGCTTAGCTTTCGAATTACAACTAAAAATACCCAACGAGCACTAGCAAGGAACCATATCCAATTCCTATCCAGCTATCCGGGCAGGATACGATTTATACTGGCGATGACTGATAATACTATAGAGACACCTAGATTTGTTTTTCAACGATTTTTGTACATTCATAAATTATATCGATCACCAAATCATTGGTACAAACATTATAACGCATTACTTGGGTCTTCAGATGACTTTAATTAATAATTTACCTAATTTTATTATTTAAGTTACTATTGTATTAACTTATAATAAATTGGTCCAACGCATGTTACTATTATTAAATATGTATCTAATTACATTTTTCATTATCTGTCTGATGGTTCTCCGAAATACAACACTGTGCGTTATAAGTAAAGCTTATTATAACATTATTTCGTAGTACTGACTGCTGAGATCGGGTTCAGTTTCATTGTATTGAACTTTATTATTTAAATGAATAGAATACAACTATTAAAATTAAAAATTTTTAATTATTGGATGGATTAAATAATTTCTTGTTTTCAGATTCCAGGAGCAATTACGTTAATTGCTAACCAATTGTGTTTTACCTTTAATACAATTCATTTATTTGAATTTTGTTAAATTTTATGCTTAAAAAAAATTAATGAAAGATTAATAACCATATTATTTTAGAATACAAACTTTTCTTTTTTATAGCAAATTATTGATGTGTTGATTTTTATTTTTATAAAATTTTTGATATTATAGTATTCGAGTATACCGGTATCAAAATTAATTCAAGTAGTTTCTGACTTCTGAGTTGTTTACCTTTGTATACTACAAGGTTATTAATCTATGATAATAGGTTTAGAATAGATATAATATGTAGGCTATATGATCTCAGCTTAGTGACCCAAAGCTCTTCTCCCTAATTCCGCCAATGTTGTGCGTCGACTTTATAATAATATGTGTATGTATATTACCATATTATAATATAATATTATGGAGAGAACAATATTCCAATGTAAATTGCTTGGTCGGATGAGTTCTCAAACTCAAAAACAGTCCCTGTCAATGTCATAATGTCATAGTATTATATATTGTACAACGTCAATAATTTCGTTATGTATAATATTATGTTTAGTGTGTAATTCTCTCAACAACAATTCCCTAATACCAATAACGACGGCTGTGATTCATTAAAAAATCGACATAATTAATAAATGAAGTCTGTTAATTACTTTTATTATTTTTACTATGTATTTCTGTTTTGTAATTTCCTATATGTATATCTAATATACTTTAATCAAATTTACTTACTGTACTTTAACAAACATTTAAAATATTTAGTTTAAGAATAAATAAATCTGATTTTCAACTAAGTTAATTTGCAACTCTTACAAGTTAAAAGCAAAGCAAAGTAATTCAACACAATTATTAAAACTTAACTTACATTTATTTTACATTAAATTACCCTTACGAGTTAAAAGAATATAAAAATATTTATCTTATTAATCCTTGGTAAATTGCAAACAATTCAAATGTTATGGTATAATCATAATTATCCATGTACTTATGTAAATTATTAAAAATGTAATGTTTCTGCTAATGGAACCTATCACTTAAATTCTAAATAATAATAAAAACAAATTAATTAACATTATTAATGATAGGTACGTATTTCAATATCAAATTTTATATAAAATAAATCACCCTGTAAGGTTATGGTATACCTACTCAATAATAATAATATGATATATTATGTTACCGAATATGTATGTTTGTTTTGAACTTATATATTATTATCTTTATATCACAAAATGTGAGAAATAGGTAAATGTTACAATATTATACAACGAACAATTGAAGTTCGAATGTAATAAAGATACTCTTAGAGATAAAAAGACGTGTTCGCCGAATAATTGTCCCAGTCGAGGAAATTTTTTCGAAACCCAAAAATATAATATGCATTACCAATCATTCATGACAAGTGTCAGTCGGAGCCTACGGACTACGGAGTTATTCAAACGTTTTCTTATAATTGTATATAAATATTGGCGTATATTATAATATACAGAGTGATTTACCGAGCATTCTTGCTTCCAATTTTTTTAATTTAATAATAAATTCATTCAAATTTTGAATTTCATATTTTTTTTAAAACTTTACCTACCTACAGAAAATATTTTAAAAATCTTGAGATTTTACTACTTTACTATACTATACTTATTAACTACTTAATAGTTAATATGTCACCTGTGGCGATACTAACTTCTGTTTTCTAATTATAACCCATTTTTTCTTAACCATAAATTATTAAGTGAATAATTTTTTGAAAATTTTGAAGAACTAAATTAAAAATTCACACAGATAATTGTCTGCTATTAAAATTGTCGTATAAACGAAAAAAGTCCCTAAAAATGGTTTTACACAATTATAAAATACATGTAATATCGGATCTAATATTAATTATACTTGGATCAGTTGGTTATTTTTATAAACTATAAATACTGATAAGTAGATTTAAATGAATTTTCATTATCACTATCGTGGACTTATTTTTACATAAAATTAAATAGCTAAACAATTATCTACTCGTTTGAAAAATGATTTTAATACGTTATAATTAATAGAAAAAAGCGGGTAAGTGGGTACCGTTCTGCTGTACATTAGGTGTCGTATGAATCATTATTATACACTATATAGGAATGTTAAATTTGAATCCAATGATAGCCGATAGGTATCATTGTATACGAAAAACGACAAAGATGATTTGTCAGCCTAGGGTATCATTTCGAAGAAGATGGTTTATGTTTTAATGGTCCGAATACAACAAAATTTAAGTTCTTTTATAATTATTATTAGCTAAACTTATGGAAAATCTTGTATTAAATTTTCAAATCTTAGCTACTTATACAAACATTTTTATGAATTATACCTACAAAATAATCTGCAAATATTCATGATTTTGACGAATTTTCGTCAATATTTGAACTTCAAATGCTAATAAAAAAAAATTGTGAATATGTATTCTTATAATTTTTTATTCACTATAAGCATAATATATGAGGAACTTTGTATTAAATTTTCAAGTATTTTGATAGGACCAAAAAAATTTAATTGACACTTCAAAAAAAATTTTCAGTAAAATTGAAAATTTCAGTTGTCTATAAATAGCTCAAAAATAGTCAAAATATTTTGAAAATAAAATCATGAAAAGAAAATGCCAATCTAAATAACTGGTGAGATTTTCAAGTATATACGACTTATACTTTTTGAATAATAACAAATAATTAAAATCGTTTGAGGATAAATCGTTATCGTTACGCTATTTCGTAAAAATTTAAAATTCAAACGCACTTAAAATTTTCCCTGTAATGATGCTTAGAGTTTTATCTATAGATACTTTCGAAGGAAAACTTATGGAAAACTTAGTGCTGTATTTTTAATCAATCCTAAGTTATAAACACAAAAAACTTTATGGTTTTTCAACTACAAAATGACTTGCAAATTTTCGCGTTTTCGACAGATTTCGTAAAAATTTGAACTATAAACGCTTATAAAAAAAAATTGTGACTAACGATTTTTAATTTTTTTTAGCT
>VUJU01002016.1:0-44373 GCA_009835225.1 Aphis craccivora
TATTTAAAATATAGTGCCACATCTTTAGTAAAATATATTATCAACTTTATATTAGTATAATATAGTTTTTATGCTTCATAATTGTGTTATTTATAGATAAATAACTAATTGTATATACGTTGCTTGAGCTTTTGTATTATTTATATAGGTGCTAGGTGCTATACACTTCTAATTCTAGGTAATGTTTCCTGGTTTATTGACATATTACTATTACTATTATAAATTTCCTTATAAATATATTACTTATAGATAAAGAATATATTATTTTCTATACTATATACGTTCTAAGCACAGATCTAAACAAACATACACATTCAAATAACATTGTGTGGTTTTATATAATAACTAGCTGACCCCGTACACTTCGTTGCCCGTTAAAAATGCTAATTCTATAATAAGATTCACTAAGAAATTTTCATTGACCATTTTGATTCTCAAAAAAATTGTTCAAGCACCACTTTAATATGCGAATTTTGTAAAATGCTTTCTTATTGCACACTAAATTTGTGGTTCGATTTTACGAATGTACCGTGTAAATTGCAAGCATCGATCTATCATTGTCCAGACTACGTTTGTCAATTAGTAAGTTAGTCAAGTAATAATATTATTATAGTCATTCTGCTTGGGGTTATACTCGTGAGATTCTTATGATTATGCGAGCAGTAGATTATAATGAAGGCAATCTACCACGGGTGGATTGCGGACCCTGCGAGATGTATACGTAAGTTTATTAAATAACTAACTCTTAAGTTTCAAAGTTATATCAATTTTTTTTTGCTACAATGGATAAAATACAATAATATGCCATCTCATGATTTTCATATTGTTATGTTAGTCTATTGCTGTGATTTTGAGATTTACTGTGGACATTAACTTATTTCGCTAATAAATTTTTGTTGTTATGTTTTTGACAAAATTTAACAACAGGTCTATAACTATTGTATTCAATCATAACCAATAAATAATAAATATAAATAAATAGTTTATTTTTTGCTGGACAGTGACGTCATTACATTGACATAAGTATCTTCTCTATAGGAGCGATTTATCAGTGAAAAATGTTACAAAAACGGGGAAAATAAATAATAATAATAATAAATTGTGACTATGGTTACCGAAAATAAAACAATAATAATAATAGTATACGTACCAGGCCATTATTTATAATAATTCGTAAATCCTTTGTTTATTAAGTTAGAGAATCGATAAAATGCCATAAACCTTCTTCGCAATTAGCTCTTCAATTTAAAAAAAATAATCATAACGATCCATTTAGTCGTAGTTTCCGAGAACATAGGCCTCAAAGGTTTACATTGGTTTTCATTTTCACATTTATAAATATAGATGCAATAAAGTACTATCTATTATGTTACAATTATTTATATAGAAACGAGTTTTCTTGAAAATTCATATTAATTATCTTTGATATTTTTAATGAAATTCATTTTAGTCTACATATTTATATATTATTTTCATAATGTTCATTTTTTTATCAGCTTAACTACAATACTTTCATTTTTTATTTAGACATTTTAGTCAGTATAGGTATTACAAACATTATATTAGTACGATTCGATGCAATAAAATTTATGAATACTTTTAAATGTGTCGTGCAATGAATTATGTCAATTTGGTGCTATATAATATCTATACCATACGTACTAAACGTACATATAATTCATAATCTTAAATTTCATAAATTCAATAATAAGTAATTACCTAGTTCTTTATCTTTTTTTAATCACATTAGTTTGTATATTATTCAAATAATTAACTTTTAAAAGGTCGACATTTAATAACAAACATATTTAGGTAGATAATATAAAGCTACGTTGTTAATAAAGAGAAATGTATTTCAGTTATCACACTTTAAAGTTTAAATTAACCTTTTTTTAAGTACTACAAACTAATACGATGTGTTTTTATTATTTATAATAATAATATGATAATTTAATTTTAAAATATAATATTCATGCATTTTTTAATAACCTTAAATTATTTAAATTATATTATCTACATTTAGCGTTTTATAATGTTGTATAATAATATCATGTTCAAAAACTACCTATATTATTTATTAAATTGAATAAAAGATCTTTATTTAACTTTAAAATCCAAAATCGCAGTTAAATTTAATTAAATTTTTAAAATAATTAAAAATAAGATTATTCTGAAAATGTTCAGTTTAAATATTATAACATATATATTATAATAAAGGCTAAAAATGACCTAAACACAATTTCTTTGTACCTATACCTAATGTTTATGACCAAGGGAACATAAAAGGTTCTCATTTAAATTATAAAACGTATACAGTCTCAAATTCATAAATAAGGTAAATATTTGACCGTCAAATATAAAACGTTTGAATTCAAGAATACTGGTGGAATTATTTCAGCGTAATAAAGTCAAAACATATTGTATTATACAGGCACTTTCATGTTTAATAGAAAATTAAATTGTTGCGTGGTATACACATATTGTAATATAAAGTCCAAAAAGGAATGTTATCGCTGGTCGTGTATATAATTAATATTATTATTATTATTATGTACATTATATACCTATTATAATACCTTCATAAGTAAAATAAAAAACTCACACTCACGTTAATTTATTCATAATGTTATATAGGTAGGTACTATAAATAAGTACATAAATGAACTTGATGTGATGCATCACATAATGTAATAGATTTATAATTTAATTCGTTTTGCAGAACATAATATATATATGAAGCCATGTAGGTATATATCTACGTATATATAAATGTTGTGCACACACTGCGGATACATGTGTGAATCATATAGCAGCAGACATTATTTAGATATATACGTAGGACGTAGGTACACAACGAGTATGGTAATGCAAGTATAATATCAAAAAACTTAAGACTGCAGTGCCAAAATATGAATCAATAAGAGTAATACCAACAAAATTAAATGTTATTATTATTATGTTAAAATATGAACGAGGTTATTATATTATGTACTATATATAATATGTCATTATATTATTATATAGTTTAACATTAATTATATATATATATATATATATATGTATATAATAAATGTTAACACACGGTATAGCTAATAATATTTATTGGTTATATCTGGCGAGGATATGACAATCTCGTTTGATAGGTTTAGTGTTTAAATACGCTGAAATTAAATTTAAATACATTACATTATTATATATATATTGCAGATCCACCCTGTAATAAGTAGTCCTTAACTACAGACAGAAGTGGAATATTGTAAGTACTTTACATTTTGGTTTTACATATATTGTTACATCCAAGATAATCTATAAACACAAATCGAGTTATGAAAGAGTTAATTAGTTACTATTACCTATATAGCCATATAGGTAGATTTAAAATGACTTTTAATAATTATCTAAATGAGTATTTTAAGTTATTGCGATCAATATTTTGTGGCCTATATAGTCTATACTATACTGTGCAACTCTATTATAATCCGATTAAATATAAACTTATATTGAAATATACTTATAAGTTATAATTAACTAACTATAACTTTTTGAAATTCTATTTTTACGAGTAATTATCGAAATATTCCGGATAATATTCTAATTCGGAATAATATGTTTATAAACAAATTGTTCTTTTTGTTCTTTTAAAAACATTAAATTCAAAAAAAAAATCAAACAAATATTTTTATTAATTTTTTAATGTCTATGCAATTACATACAATTATGAAAAAAAAAAAATTTAATGTAAAAAATATAATTATAATGTTTCACTTAAATGTATCATGTACTACAAATTAAAGACGCGCGGGGTTATTTTTCCCACGAGAATACAATTTTTAAATTCCTACCATCACAACTATATACGTAATTCAAATATGGTGAAGGAAATCTATAGCAATATTATAAACACTACTTTCTACACAGATTAATTTAGGTATTTTAAAATTGAGTAGAAAATACAATTACATTAAAATATTAAATACTCTTTAATGCTAATCTATATTTCGTATATAATTTAAATCATTTTTCAAGACGTCAAAAAGCCACCTATTTAAAGCCTTCGCAGAATGTAGCTACTTTTATTCAATATAACATAGGTAGTTACTATTTATCATTTATGTATATTAGGTAATATATCTTTATTATATATAGATTATATTTAATTAAACTTGTGCAAGGTGGAAAATAATTTCCTGACAAGAATCATGCGAATCACTAAATAATATACTTATCCCATTATTTTCATTTATTTAGAATTTTTTACCATTTTTAATAAAACTATCTCTGGCGATACTATAATTATCAAAAGAGAATACATCTTTTTGCTTTAAATTGTTTGGTATTTATAGATTACTTTTTTTAGGTTCTAATGCATCTAAATCAAAGTTCGAATTTTTGGTTTTTGCTGATCAGCAACTAAAATGTATATAATATATTTATAGGAATTAATTAAGATAGTATACAGTTCTAAATCCTTATAAAAATATAAAATACACATATCGCAGTGACTAATAATAATGATTATATCCGGACAATTATTAAAAAAAAATTATAAAATGTTGTTATAGATTAGGGCAAATAATTACGATTTCCAATTGATCATTATAGCAACCATCATAGATAGAACTTTTATATGCATTATCGTGACTCGATATAAACCTAATATAATATTATATTATCCTCAGTAGTTTGTTCGCACAAAGTTATAAATAGCTCTCGTAAAAAAAAACCACTCGTTTGAATTTCGGTTTAGATTTATCAACATTTTCTTCTGATAATAATATAATTATATAAAGGTGGAATATAAGCATAAACCGCTGCAGGACACTTCTCATTAAATGCGGTTGGAAAACTTTAATAGTAGGTACCTATATAATTTAAAAAGTTTTAAAAATCACCAGAATAATGAATTTGAACGAATTAATTAGGCACTGAAAAATAAAAAATAAAAATTAAAAAATTGGTGGAGGGGGTTCACGCCCGGTGATTCGTCCCGTATACGTAATATAGTATTATTCAGGTAGAGATAATGTTAATAATAATGACAATACTGCAATACATAATATTATACTGCAAATATACACGTGATGAGGAACAGGGTACACGCGATATAATATTTAAATAGAGTGCCGCTCCATCGCGTGTGTATCGGACCATAAGACGCGGACGGACAAGAGAGCGCGAAAAGGACGACCGGAGCGGCGGCGTCGACGACGTATTTCACGTCCATGTGTATAGTAATAATGTGTACGTATAATATGTATATAGGCCGGCAAGGAATCAAAGAGCGAAGCGCCGGCGGACGGATTTGAATCAATAGCCGCGCGCGCGCTACCATCATCACCGCGTGGCCGTTGTCGTCGTCGTCGTCGTCGACCCGGACCGGGCCGTCACCATTGGCGGCGTCGTCGTCCGAGTCGTCGCCGCCGCCGCCGCCGCCCGTCCGTCAGCGTCATTCACTCTGACGGGCGGGCGACGGCTGTTCGAGTACCTACGCCAAAGAGATCAAAACCGTCGCGTGGTGGGATGATGGGCTCGTCGTCGTGGCCGGGCGGACGGAGCGGGCGGGGGCGAACGGATTACGGCTCGGTATTACGTTATAAGCGGCGGGGAGGGGGTAGGAATGCGGTCTGCGCGCCCACCGCCGCTACTCCGCCGCGCGGCCACAGACTCCGCCGACGACTCGACTACTGCCTTCGCCGCCGCCATGCCCGCGCGCGCCGTCGTCCTCGAGAGTCGTTAAAACGGGCGGTGTGCGGGGGAGATGGGGTGGCGGCCGAACGGTGCTAAAAACGCTGCGATTGTGGTTTCTGCGCAAAGGGTCACTTCGACGGCGGCGGCGTCGGTGGACGTGCGGAGAGCCCGGCGAATGGCGGCGCGTGCGCGGCCGGCCGACGGCCATCTTTGATTCCTTCGCCCCCGCCGAGCAGCCGAGGCCGCCGCCGCCGCCGCGGTCGACCCGACCCGACTGCCGACGGCGGCGGCGGCGACGTTTTATATTATTTCGTATTGGCCGACGCCGGCGAGAAAAGTACCACGCACCGTCCGAGCGTGTGTGTATGCGGATGAAAAAGTATATAAAATAAATATAAAAAAAAAAAAAAAAATACGTGCGCACGGAAAAGGGCGAAAAAAAATATTATATTTTCCACCACGAGTTTTTCCGACCTCATGGGCGTGTCTCGAATACAGGAAAAAACTGTAAGCGGCCCATATATTATTATATTATATACGATATAATAATATACGCGCTTGTATGCATTTTTTTTCCTCGATTCGTCTTGAAATAATAATAGGTACGCGTTTTACGAGAGCGTGGGAGATTCGATCATCGTTTCGAAAAAAATTGACGACGAAATTGATGCGATGTGCTAAAATGACAATATATGATCAATACATTTTGATAATTACTTTAAAGATTTTTTTTTCTCAATAATCCGTCGTTTTATTTCGATTAGCAACTATATATGATAGTGCAATACGCCGCGGTGCATTAATAAAAAAATATCGATCTTTCGTTAAAATTATCCAAACTTACGAGTTAAAACGTTACACACGCTATAAATTAATTTTACTTACGAAATTTGCCATTTATCATTCACATATAATACATATTATAAAGGTATATTAAATACTATTACGACGTGAACTCGGAGCGCGGTCGATGCATTACTGATCGTCGCGAGAGCTGCATAGGATTCTGCGATGACCAGTCTTTTGCGAGGGTGAATCTGTGAAGTCTGTTTCATTCCTTTCTTTCATCTCCGCGCAACCGGTTCTGTGTGCAGTCCGCGCGTTCCCACACGCCGTCACGCGCATTTGCCACTACCCGCGACGATCAGTTACAAAATATCGGTCACAATAACAATAATAATATTATTATTCAAATTATTCTGCAAGATTCTGTGTATGCATTTCAAACCGAGGTGTGTATATTATATATACCTATTTAATACCTGCAGCGCTCGCGGCCTCTCGGAACGTTTTCCCACGCAAACACGATTATTAGAGTGCATAGACGGTCTCTCGTTCGATGTCTGTCTAGGTACCTATTCGTTTTAAATTTAATATGCATAATATATGCAAATTGTATACAACTAATATATTTATCGAATAAAATATACTTTGCTACCTAATCAGTCTTAATCCTATTCGTTAGCAATGTTAGCATATTATCATAATATTATGTTATTAATTTTATAATGAGGTCTTATATATTTACTGTGTACCCGTAATATGGCTGTAATGCTGTGTATATAAATAATACTGTTGAGAGTTCTACATATTTTTTAGTTATATATACTATTTTTTTCCAGATAGATATTTATAAATATGTTTTTTTTTACCATAGTACCTATAATAATGGTTAGGTTTAGAACAAATTTGTATGAAACGCATAATCGTAGACTCAAGGAATAATAATATTATAACAGCTAGGTATATATTGAATGATGATAATATTAGGTATGTAGCTATTATTATAACATATTATTTTGTTTTGAAAAATGTAGCTATTCCTTTGATAATACTACTTTTTTGAGTATATATAGATACACCTAAAGACTATATTAAGTATAGTTGAATTATATTCTATAATCTATATACTCCGATGTTATGTGTATAGATACTAAGTTATTATATATGTACAATTCAAGGTCTAATATCAAATTAATTTTGCATTGTCATTTGTCAAACCCATGAATGCACACTCAGTACCTACAATTTAAACTTAAATGGTAAATGCATTATGCATATATATTATATTAAATATAATGAGTTGAATATAATAGATTATTACTTATATTCGATGCAATCTAATAGTTTAATTAAATATGTATACTGTATAGGCACTATAATATACCCGAATCTTTATAAAGGATTATTATACCTCTGAATTGACATATTATATATCATAAATACCTATTATGTTATTTACCTATAAGGCTATAACATTTTTATATATTTTATTAATTGAC
Organism: Aphis craccivora; assembly: GCA_009835225.1. NCBI lineage: Eukaryota > Metazoa > Arthropoda > Insecta > Hemiptera > Aphididae > Aphis > Aphis craccivora. Next base: position 7,971 of record VUJU01002016.1, read on the forward strand.
TGTTTACCTCTTATAATATAATTTACACAGGTTTGAATATAATACATATTAATTATAAAACATACATAATTTATACCTATATATATAAATATGTAATTATTGTAATTATTGTTATGCAATTTACAGTTGATTTGGCTATATTAGGTATTATATTTATTCTATATTATTCTATGTAGGTACTCCGCAAAACGAATTTTTAATACCATAAGTAAAATCTATATTTTTCCGTTTTTAGTGTATAATTTTAACTTGTAAATATTTATACGAAAAAATAAATAAATAAATTTTATATACTAGACCATTTTAATTTAAAACAAATATAATTTTTTTAATATTGTAACCGATATTAGGTACGCTTAATTACCATTACATATTATTATATATTACCTCTAATGATTTCAGATAAATGAAAATTGTAAAATAAAATGCATTAGATGACTTCATTTTATTTTAAACATAAAATTAAACAAAATTAGAGTTTAAAAAATATACTATTAATAGTACCAGAATCACTATTATATTTCTGAATATTTATTTTATATTATTGCACCCACACAGTATATTAATCTACATTATCTTTATACAATTTTATGGCAAAATGTAATAAAATATTAAAGCATTTTGATGTCTGCTAAATAATATATAATATATTAACTAAAATTATGGTACTAATATAATACATGTTTTTAAATTACATAGGTACCTATATATATATATTTGTATAAATCACGAGAGTTCATCGAGTATACGGTTGTATATTTCCACCGCATTGAAGGAAATAAAATATATTTTAGATTCGTGCAACAAAAACAACAACAATAATATAAATATTATATATACATATTTTCTACCGATTCGGTTATACAAACGGATTTAAAATACTTATTAATGTATGTATAAATGTAGGTATAATTACTAATAAAAATAAACGCACGCATATAAACTATGTGCGAAAGTCTGTATACCCATTATAATATATCATATATATTCTACCACCTACTATCCAAAAGTTTTCCATAACGTTTCGTGGAAAACCTATACACGAGACAAGCGCAAACTTTTCCCGAATACGTGATATACAGAGACGTGGCGCATCTGTAGTACCTACGCGTACACTATGGTTGTCGATCGACGTTAAAACTAAAGCCGTTCCGTTCTTGCGACAGTCTGGCAAGAATTGTACGCATATTAATATTATATCATACATCAATATTAGTAAATAACTATAAATATAATTTTCGTACCTATTTCCCGTAGTAATCATACAATATGTATATTGTTGAATATAAAATAATATATATGTATATTATATATACCTATTACTCAATCATATGTAATTTTATATTATGTTATCAGCGTACAGAGTATATATAGGTTCGTATTGTCACTCACATAATGTATAATTATACAATAATTCAGGCGACACGACAGAATCAAAGAGTTTGAAATAGCAATCCTCCGCCATCAACCCCCTCAACCACTCGAAGGGCTTTCACGCACATGCACGTGCGCTCAAAAGTAGCGTATTGATTTTCCCTGTGGAACCCAAGAAAACGGACACGCCGTTGTATGTCGTGCAGACGGCAAATTCGCGTCGTTGACAAACCATCATGACGTGATATGTTATGTATCTGTTATAGCAGGTACGTGCCTAGAATAGGTTTTTTTGTATCCAAGGTAGAATATTATTATATATTAGGTAAAAGCAAAATATTTTCTCCTGGTTGTTAAGGTTTGGAGGAACTAATATAATATTATTGGATTAAGACGATATTTCCCTGTACACTCGATCCGCCGTTTATGGGGTACAAATTAATATATTATTATAAGGTCGTAGATTGTTTTATTTGATTTTTTTTAATAGAGGTGAGTCGTATGGTTTTTCTTGATTTTTATTTCACCAAGAGGGACTAGTTTACATAAAAGTTTTCAAAAACCGATTATTTTTGGACAATTGTAGTATAATTACAAATCTATTTATAATATATGTACCAAAATCAGTTTTACAATTATTTATTATAAGTATATTTTTTCACGCCAAAAGGTATTATTTTATTCTATATTAGTGAATTACATATTTAATATAATTTAACATTAATACATTGTAACAGAAAATTAAAGAATATTTTTTATTTAGGAATATAAATATATAATTTTGATGAATTTTTTTTTATTAAAATCATGTAGTTAGGTTATCTAAAATATAAAAATAACGATACTTAACAGTAGATATTGTTTTTATTATTTTATTCGATGATCTACTTTATGTAACACTAATATTTCGTTTTAGTATACTATACTACTACAACATTAAATTCAAATGATCAATATTGCAGAAAAGAACCTTAAAAATTAAACAACAAAAAATTGGAATTTGTTGGTGTTTTATCTATATTTTGTACTTAAAAAAAATGCTTGGTTTTAAGAGATACACATTTGGCGTTCGAGTCATAACGGTGTAATCATTATCTTGGTGACTTCGTTGTATATAAAATATTTTTATATACGACAGCATGAGTGTTGGGAAATTGGAGAAATCTTTATTGTCATCGTCTTTCGTGTACATTTTCTAGACAGTACATTGACTCTTCACTGCACTAAATGTATATAAAAATCCAGTTACAGTTACAGTTCGACTTTTCGTAATAACCAATCGATGGATTTACGGCCTTCGAAATCTTATTCGTTGTTCTCTCGAAGTTTAAATCTGACTATGACGAATTCATGATAAACTGAAATCATAGAGCAAAACTGTTTGCCGATAATAAAATATAACAATTCAACAGTTTATTCTTAACGTTTTTTATTACCTATGTTAAATTAATATTTTTAAAAATGTCATATTTTGTTTTATATTATTATATAATTTTTACCATTACAGTAGTATTGTAACAGGAATATTATGTTATTATTAGATACTTATTTTTTTCGTCCGATGTGTAAACATAGGTCGTTTAATTCTGAGAATTAAATCGAACAAAAATTTGTTTACTTACGATAACGATGAACCCGCCCATTTTATTTTTAGGAATCGAATACTCTGACTATACGGAACATCGCAGAAACGAACAGATGTGGAAGTAGCGCCACCTAGTAACGTGGGGTCATCTACTTCCGGTTAAACGTTGTCCTCGAGAGCGGTACACCGCCAGTTATAATTCGGCGTATGGCGAGAAAAACAGTATTCAATGATACGATCGCAACGACGTGTCGTATTAACAGTAAGACGTAATTATTACAAATACTTAATAATTTCATTTTAAAGCTTATAATTATTATTTTGGTCGATTTATACGAACAATTTTATTTGAATATTTTATTTTTTATTATAATATATTTCAATATAATTCTGTAATATTATTATTCAAAATATGTCATATTATACGCTTAATGAGAAGTATACCTTACCCCTTTTTTTCCTACCGATACAATTTATTCAGCTAGAAAATATTATACTTGATAGTAAATTAATATAATCAATTATTTAATTATACATTTTATGAATCATTAAAATGCATTAAGAAGTATTTATACACTTTAGATGTTTATTCGATTTTTTTTAATAGTCAAACAACTATTCAACCTATTAAAATTGTTATTAATATAATATATAATATATATTTCGATTTTTGTATTAATTTCGTAATATCGTATTTCAAAAGTCTTAGAAACACCGTATTAATTATATTATAAATACATATGATAAACTATTAAGATAACACAAAAACACTGAATTTCTACAAAAAAAAAAAATATTTATTCGCGTATTTCTAACATTATGCTAGATTAAAGCTCTATGGCTTTACAGTTTTATTTATAAAAGTCTTAAAAACAGTTAGTTTTTCGACAGCATAGATTTATAAGCACGTGCTAATCATTTAACTTTGAAAATAAATGTATTTTAAAATTACCTTTTATAAACATTCAAAATTGAATAAATCAAAACAAAAGCATTTGTATAAAATAAGTTAAGTATTCGATGTATATAAGATAAAAGTTTGTTAATTATATTATTCGTAGCTACACTGGCATTAAGCTCACCGTCAACACATTCATAAAATTTTATAATTTTTTTCAAATTCCAACAAAATTACCCGTCTATTAAACGTTAAAAAAATGTTTAAACGGTTCTGTCTTAAAGCCTATTCTAAATGCTTTATTATAATATATAAATAAAGTGTTTCATGAAGTTAACGTAAACAATATAGGTACATATATATTTTGTTATTATTTATATTATACATGTATCTTTGAAAGCTACACCACACAATTTGTCAACACTAATATATAATTAATTACCTTCGGCTTTGGTTCAATAATTTAACAATTGCACCATCATAATACATTGTGGAGTGTTAAATACAATTATAATAATGTATGATACGTATGTATAATTATATAATGTTGTAAACGTATAATTATTATTGTAGGAAATAGCATTACAATAATATATTAATTTATTAATTAATATTTTTCAGGTCGATAAAATCGAAGTTTTCTGTTTCTTAAAAATGTTTTATTAAATTAAATGATGCCATGTCCTGTAAAAAAGGTTACAGTAAGTTCTTACACGGAACAAATGATGATCCTTACAATATACAACCTATATATATCTAAAAAAAAAAATTAAACCTGAATATTCTCCGTCCACAGTGAAAAAAATGTATAAACCAGTGAGTATATTATTCTTTTGCAATTATTCTTATAATATTGAAATTTTGAATATTTTCTTATTTCTACGAGACCACTTATGATTTTTGTTTTCTTGGTATCATACATTTATAATAATATTTTCAAAAAACCGTTATATTTGACATGGATTTTAAAAGTATAATACCTTATCAAATAATATGATAACATTTTTTTCCTTCATTATTAGCTATTAAAATTGGAAATCTAAAAGGCAATACGTAATAATTATAATTTTTTCATGTTAGATTTTTATTATTATTTATGATATTGTAATTTGGATTTGATAGTTTTGTTTGAAAATTAAATGGTAAATAATTAATGTGTAGATAAATATAATATTAGATTTTCGTTTAAAAAATTAACATTGATGTAATGTTTCTGAAAATTATGATCTTAAGTTACTCTTTTTTCACCCTTTTTCTAGGAATAATAATAATAATAAAACACCCAATGAATAAAAAAATAACATAGTATTATTTTTATAATTATTATTATTTGATATTTTAATGTATAAATAAAAAACCTTAAAACATAAACAATTTAAATATTTCAAGGAAAATATTGAGGTTTGATTCCTTGCATAAAATATAGAATGTAATAGGTTACAAGTATGTTATACTAAATAAGGTATACTTTATTTAAAAAATTATAAGGTACGTACCATAACCTAACCTAACCTACCGTAATATATTTTACTATCACTAGATAATATTATAGTACCTATATGCAATTTGTTTGTAGTGCATTTGTAGTGTTATGCTTAGTCATCGTTTTCGTTAAAAATGTGATTTTCGTTTTCTCCAAATTTAATTTTGCCTATAAATTATTGAGATGGAGTTAGAAAACTATCTGCGATCATCGGTGTGACGGTGTATGTCGGGATTCAGGACAAATCAATTTATATTGAATATAGATAAGAGATCATTGATTTTATGCGTAGTAAAATTGTAAATACTAAATATTACACTGATTATTTAACTGAAATTATATCTCCAAACATAGTATGTTTTCCTCGACATTATGTTTTAGTTCCAGTTAGCATATACAGAGAAGAACAAATAATATTGCATATTTTAACTGACAATGTTATAAATCTCATCCATACATAAATACACTTTTTAAAAATTTTAATTTCGAATGTTTAAAACAACGTATACCTACATTCAAATTAACAGTTGTAACTTAGGCATGTAAAAATCTGTGAGATGTAATAGAAAAAGACGATTAATTAATACAACAAAGTCAATAAACAGATATAAAAATTAATTTTTTAAAAAAGAGGTGCAACGATTATTTAAAATAGTAAATAATTTATATAATAATTGTCAAAAATATTTTAGTATAAAACATATATAATCGTACATACACAAATTTAATTATAATCAACTTAATTTAATTTAAATTCACACATTAATCCGAAAATAAAGTCAAAACATTTTTTTGGGGGTTAATGAGAACCACCTCCTCGTGTGGCCCCTGGATAATTCTAAATGGTTCTAAAATTATAATTTAGTCATGTGTGTAGAAATAAATTCGGCGGAAACAACTGACGCCCGTTTTGTTCCCCTAAAAGTACACTACTAGAGGCAGAATATAATACAAATTGTATACCACTCGATTTGCAATTAGAATGAATACCAGTACTAATTTGTAGCCAAATATTCGGTGATACCTAGTTTGGATTAAAGAGAACCACAAAATCTTTTTTAAAACAGTTTTTTCGGCATAACAGGTGTCTTATAATCACAAAACAGTTGTCATGTTATTATTTTATTTTATATGTGCTTGTCATAATAATTCCAATTCTAAGTTACATTTAAAATGGTGAAAACGAATAATGATGTTACTTACAATATTATACTACCTATAGTATGATGAGGTAAAATCGAAAAAATTAATTACCAGGTGCTTTCAATAAATTACTCATTATATTTTAGACATCAGTTTACTGAACTGATTCATCGTCAGTTAAAACCCATGTGCAATATAACGTTACGGAAGTATGGAGAATGTATGTTTAGCTGCCTAATCACAATATAATTGGGGGTTAGTGTAAAACATCTACAGCGCATAATAATAACATGATGTTCACATAATCAACATCTTGAAGGCGTCTCCGTTCATGCGTGTCAAACAATAATTAAATTAAAACATAATTCATTTTTTTTTAAAATTTTATTTATATATTTTGATACATTTTAGTTATCTATCTATTAGATATACTTTCAAGAGTTATGTTTTTATACTAATAGAGTAATAAATAATATTATTTAACTCATTAATACTTTTTTCTAATTTTTTACGTCAATAAGGCCGCCCATGTCATTCATACTAAATCAACTAAAATATCATATTTAATAAAACTCAATCATACAGATATTGTTATATTTTACTTAATGAAATTGAATCTTAACGATTTTGTTTTATATTAAAATCATATTACACAAATTGTCCTATTCTTTATGGTACTGTAAATAAATAATGGTATTCTTTAGTGATAATAAATTCAAACTTTAATTATGACGATATGAACTATATATTAATAAATAATACTTTATTATGTAAATTTATCATAAAAATAAACAATCATAAAAAAAATATTAAATAATGATACATCTAAAAAGTAAATTATCTTTAGAAACAGATGTAGCTAATTTGCCCGTACATTATTCTTTGTTCAAGATCACATTATAATTTATTTTATAATTTAAAAAATTTATTACATTTACCTACGAGACACACTCATAAACCTACTATTCCAACAATAGCAAGTTTCTCGGTTTTTCAAGTTTAACAGTGTGGTTACATTTAAAATTGTTACCAATTAATTTTTAACAGTTTAAATCTAAAATTATTCAATTAACGTACACACATAGGTTATAATTAATGTGTTAATTTTATTTAGTTAAATGTTGACAACATGATGGTAAAATTTGTATACATTTATCTATGTATACGTCCAATTAACCTAAACTTTGTAAATTAATTCACATTTTTTAATATTATTTTTAAAGTTTTATTTTATTTTAAATTCATTACTTATACTGTAGAAATAAAATATATAAAACTGTATGAACCAATAAATTGTGTTGTACCTACATCTAAAAATACAGTTCAAAAAACTCTAAAAAAAATCTAATGACATTTTATAACAAATATTTATAAGTTAAGAGAGTGTTGAAAATAGCACTTAAATAAAATGTTTACTTTTAAAATGAAGTGTAGGTATTGTAAAATATAATCCTAGTTTAATGATTCGTCTGTTCATACATTTACTTTAGGTAATCCAATACAAATTTCAGAATATACGGTATTTAGAAACAGAAAATAAACTCAACTTTAAGCTCTCTAAATATTACAATAATTTAAGATTAGATGTTACAATTATTGATATAGGTATATTTAAATATTTTATCTATAGTTATGTATTTCTTGACTTTCGAGTATCCACTCGTATAAAAGCTTGAAATAACCTAAGACATTAATGTTTTAATATTTAATATTGATCGGTTAACAAGCGATAATGACAATTTATTAAAATATTTACTAACTTCAATCTTGATCGATAATAATGTTTAATCGAAATTTTGAATAGAATCAAAATGTATTGCCTACCAATATTAAAATCATTGTGTGTCTTTCATACCGGACATAAATTTCAAATATTTGATAATATGACAAGAGTTGTTAAATAAAAAAGGAATGAAAATGAATAGAACAACAAACAAATTGGGCCCGTATATGGGTAAAAATGAAATATATTATTTTAATTTGTTTTAATTGCATACACGCTACATTTAAAGTGTTAAATATGTTTTTGAAATTAAATAAGTTATGGCCGAAATGAAATATTACAATTTATTCCGTGTTTTTTTATATGGACATGGAATACATGTAATTTGATTATACACAAGCTATCAAATTTGACATTTTTTAGGACATAAATAATAAAAATAGTGTCAAGTTCACATACATATTGTAGAAGATTTATGTTATCTATATAAAAAAAAAATGTCACACGTACAACTTATACGTTACAAGATTGGACCTATATATAGCTAGGTCCATGATACTTTGTATAAAAAAAAATGATCAGCTAGGTCCACTATACATTTCTATGCATTATAATTTTTTCTTATTGTTTTTAAGTCTAATGTAAATTAGTCCATTATTTTTAAAGCATAATGTATTTTAGATTCTGAGCGGATTCTCATTTTTATATATTATTATATAACTCTGTGTCTTGAATAAACCTTATGAATAAGAATCAGACATTGTAAATTTAGTTTATTACATCAGTATGTGTAATGAAAATACTTAATAGTTATTATAGTCCGTTGCTGATTAGCAGAAAATTTATTGTGCACTGGTCGTTTAAAACGTATATGACCACCTCTTATCTCGATAATAGTCTTTTCGATTTCTTCTTGAATACTTTTATTATTATCTAGAAACTTCTAAATATATTATAATGATGAGTTAATAGGACTTTTCCCAGTTTCGAATGAAAACTTTCTACAGTACTTTTGGTTCTCTATCTTTGGTCGAATACATTTATAGTTCATGTACATTGTGCATTGCTTGAGGAAATTTAGGAAGGACATCTAATCGAGCGGTATTCAAGTTAAAAATGTTATTTTTAAAGAAATAATTATTAATTAAGAATAAATAATAAAAGTCTAAAGTAAAAAATCCCTAACAATAAAATATTATTGTTGAAATCGTGGTAATGAAATTCAACCCAAAAATAAATCATTTTAAATAAATATTTTGAACTGTATGGATTGAACGAAAAATATTATATTGAACTTAATCATATTCTAGACTTAACTTTATAGGATAAAATAGAATGAACTAAAATGGCATAAGACTAACATTTGTGGACTAAACATTATTTAATCTTTATAAATTGGTACAAAATTCTGTTAACCATTATGATAATACTGTATAAATAATATACCTATAACCTATTATTAAATTTTATTTGCTTTTACATCTATATTGTTTTTATTATAGTACCTATATTTATTTATTTTTTAGTATATCATGATAAATAACTGATTTACAATAACATCTTTTATAAAGTACTTTACGACGATTCAAAGACGAATTTTAATATTTTTGAAAACCAGCAATATACCTATAATTATTATTATATAGATAATAATTACTAATTTGTAAACGTATTATTTCAGATAAGTATAAAATCGTAATTTAATATGCAATTAATTTACACATAAATTAAAATGCACTATTTTTCTATTAATCTAAACTGCACGTGGGGATTAAAATAATGTATTGTGTGTAATAACCCTTAATTTGATAGATTTGTGATTACAAATTGAGCGTGTAGCTATGTGATGATTGCATTTTATAATTGAATCAATGTTATTGTTTAGTCAAAATGATGCAAGTTGTGCTTACATGGCTACATATACAGTTAAAATTGATAATACAAGCACAGAATATAACAAGGTAACTATAACCAGCTTATATATTAATAAAAAAATTACAATATTACAAATAGATATCTAAAAAAAATCTTTTGGCTATACTGAAAAACAAAATGCACAATTTCATTTTACAACTAAAAATCCATCTGTATCGTTTATATCGTATGTATATTATATTTTGTTACATGCAAGGAGTGTCTGCTGCATATGGTCATATTCTTGTTTGATATATAATCACTTTCGGTTCTCGGTATTATTTTTATGTGTATCTACTTCGTGTTTACAGTTGTATCATAACTAAAAAATTAAGGTCGCCGAGAAGATATTTTATGATAAATTATAAGTACCTAACGATTGTTTTCAGCTTTTAGTTACTCGGTTGCATATTAATTACGTCTTGATTAATATAAATCATTTTAAGATGAATCATACTTATAATAAAGGCTCGGATTTTAAAGCATATGCTTCTTTTTTATATAATTGAGATGGAAATATAATTTTTAAACATAAATTATTCGTTTCACGTCATTCTGATTCCAAATAAAGCAATTGATTTTTGATTTTTTCAATTATTCCAGCTGTGGTTTTTTTATGTTTATCATTTTTTTGTACATAGTAAAAAAAAAACAATTAACAAGAAATGGAAAAACCCAAAATGCGGACTAAATGGTTAATGTATTAGATTATTATTATTTTTGTTATCGACTTATTTATTAAATATATTAAATGTATAGATCATCGATCTATATAATTGCCTTCAGTACCTATACGGTCAGTATTCCTATAACATCGATATCGACCATTTCAAAATTTAAAATTTAGTGTTGTAATTTGATACCTCTTGTATGACGTATGCGCCGATCATTTCAATGGATGTAGAGAGTTCGTTTTCTATGTACAAAACTATTCTGTCGGACAATAGTCAGTTTCATTACTGTAAATCTAGGTAATTACATGATAGTTAGTTCTTTTTTTTTAATTTAAATTAATTTTTCAAATTTTTTATTAATTTTTATAACTAGTTCATGTTAGTTGTTAGTGATGTTTTTTTTTGCTTTTTAAAAAATAAATATGCTAATTTAAAACAATCGTGTGATTTTCAAATTGCTTATTTAAATCTGAGCCCTTCTTATAATGTTATGAATAAGTGCGTATTATACACCATAAAATGGTATTAACTAACAAAAATTACGATACATAAAATAAATTTTAACAATAACTTAAAAAATATATATGATAATCATTTAAAACAATTAACATAAACAGCTGGTTGTTATTATTATTTAAAGATACTACAGATAGTTATAACTTATAATAATTATAGTAAAAACATAAAGGAAAAATTAAATTAAAAATTATATATTTCATAAAAATAAAATATATAGTTGTTCATTTTTAATTAGAATATAGGTGCTTATAAAAATTCTGTATTGGAATTAGTACATAATATGACATATCCCAAAAAATGTCAAGCCGTAATTTGGGAAAAATGTTTTCCGGGAGACGCAACTAGTAGCCACTCGGTTACTCGTCATAGTCGTCACTAGGAATTAGTCATAATTTAAAATGATTAACCATCACGTTTAACCATAACATCACTCATAATCTTTATGAAAAATCTACATTTTAAAATTATATTATTAGTCCAACATTCATTTCTCACTGTATGTTTTATTTGAAAATGTAATACGTACGTCGTACAGCCAAATACACAAACTGTTTTTTTAAATTAAAAAAAATATATATATATTGTTTTTAGTAAATGTATTTCAGTTATAAATTTTCGAATTATTTTCCAACCCATTGATTTAAAATAAAATATATATATATATATACCTATACCTACTATATGGACTCGTCGGGGACAGACGAGACGTGTTGAGATGCCCAATAAACGAGGAATTGTAGCTATATTTATTATAATTTATAACCGATAGGTAATAAGTTTTCTTTTCTTTCTGCGTTTATTTGTAGGTATTATATTATTTTTTTTATATACACCCGCCCTATCCCGGTATTAATACACGCAATAACGCTTATCGTACTCACAATTCTACGCATAAAGTTTTATTGCATCAATAGATAGGCGTAAGTATATACAATTGAAAGGTGAACAGTTTTTCTTATCTTTATCGTATAGTTACAATTCTGTTTACTTATATTCTAACCCTTAACACAGCTGTATGTGCACAATACTGTATATTTGAATTTAACGAGTGAGTGTGAATATCAATTGTATAGATAAGCTTATACTATAATCGTAGGGCAATCGAATCACAATCCCTTAAATAATAATACATATACGAAAAACGCACTTAAGGGCTAGTCTTGCAGGCACGTGTAGTTATTAACTTGTCCGTATTGCAGTACCTACCAAACTGTTTACTATTGATACCTTACGATAAACAAAACTACAATAATAAAGTATTATATTTTAAAATCTAACAAATAGAATAATTATTATTATATAAATTAATTTATCGTGGTATAAAGTATTTTTATATTTTTAATTTTATGAAATATTAGTGATGGAAGTTTAAAAGTTATTATTTGATTTTCCGTTTCACAAACAAAAACTTTTTATGGAAAAATTCTAATATGTTTTTTTTATATGTAATATCTCCTATACATTATATTATACTGCTTATTATAAATTTTCGTCTTTAATCTCTAGTTTTAATAAATGCGTAGTAAAATAAAATAAAAGCAATATTAAACTATTGTTAAACCTTTTATACATATCGTTTCCAATTGAAACTTTTAATCAAGGCCGTAACTGAAAAAAATTTCGGGGGGGTCCATTGAAACTTTCAACGTAAAAATACAAACTACAAATACATATTAAAATGTGAACAACCACTTATCATACTTACATAACCTATGCTTGTATGTATATGACTATATTTTTAGTATTTTAATAAAAAAAACCACTTAGAATATATTTTAACATTTAATGCCCTATATTTATATATTTATAACACTTGTCATATTTTATATATTATAATATGTATAATACTTTTTCAAATTATTTTTTTTTTATATTTTAAATATTTATAGGTTTCGTTCAAAATAAAATTATCTCATATTAGCTATTAACTAATTATTCAAATGAAATTGAAAATATAATAGAAATTATGAAAATATGATATTAGTAAATTAATTTAATAATTGAATTTTATTAATAATTATTATTTATTAAACCAAGCTAATAATATTTTGTTACTTACATATTATGTTTTTGTAACATATTTCCAATAGTTGACCAATAATTTGTATATTATATTATTATATCACATATATCGTTTAATATTATATTTATTGAAATTAATTTCAGCGTAATGTAATCTGACTTAATGAACATGTAACAACCAGCAAGGTCAGCAGGCCAATAATCACGATGATTTGTGTACTAATATTATCGAATGTATAATTTTGATATAGGTACCTAACATTCATGCTTCACCAACAGTTCATAAAACATAAACCTATAATACAACTACCGTATATTTAAGTATAAAAAAATCTAACCACAATTAAATAAAATATATTTTAAAATATTATATTCAAAACTGATTGAACAACTATCTAACTATACATTCCTAGTAGAATAATAATATATCACGTATTATAATAATATTAACATGTATTTATTTTTATTACTTACGTAGGTATATTATAAATATAATGATAATAAATACAAAATAAAAGTTTAGATAACTAAATTAAATTTAACCTTTTATAACTATAAAATATATTATTTTTTTTTCTAGATATTTTGACGGGCTAAGCCATTTTACAAAAATAGTGCATTTCTTTATTTACATGCAATAATTAAGAAGAACAGATATTATTTTCAATATATGTATTAAATATTTGGAAAAGATTCTTCAGAAAATTTTAATAATATAAATAGTTCAAGAAGGATGCACAATATACGCCTATAATAGGTTAGTTTAACATGTATAATGTATAATATATATAATATATAACATAGCATTATAATAACAATTAATAAAATATTTTAAAATAATAAAATTGATTATAGAAACTAGGTATGCAAAATATGTATCTAATTGATGTTGATCCAGCCAACACCACGGTTTTAGGTCTACAATTTTAAATAATCGAAGAATTTACATTGTACGTGCTGCACTAGCTAGGGTTCTGAATTCAAAATATTTCATTTAACATTTTTCAATTTTTTTTTTTAACAAAACAGATACAGATTACAGTATGTATAACATATTTATTATTTATATATATATACATTATTTTACTAGACGATTTTCTTAAATAAATAAAAAGAATAAGCTAATCTAGATATGAAGCTTGGCACCTTTAAATTAAGTCCATTTGATAAATCAAGACAATCAGTAGAGCCATCCATAATTTTTTCAGTAACTCTTAGCTAGCATGATTACACTTATCAGCTAGTGTTGGTAATGGAATTATAAAAAATATATATATTTATGTATATTCTGATTTTGAACTTAGTATCTTAGATTATCTTTAAAATAATATAGTATATTATCAATATATTGTAGTATAAAATATTCTATAGATCCCTAAAAATGCACTTAAAAAACCCTTATATATATATATATATATATATGCATTAATATTTCAATAGATTAGTATAACATCCACAATTACACATAAGTACATAGTTTAAAAAATATAAAGATCTAAGAATAACTGTAAAATATTTTTAATGTAAGATATACTGTTAATTAAATATTGAGAGCATTTAAAACGCGTAGAAATAATTATTAAAATATGTATAAAAAGTTTTAATTGAAGGAAATTATTAAATATATATTTTTTTTTAATGACTTAGAAAGGCCAAAAAATACCTCATAAATCAAAAATGTCAAAATAAAAGTTTCTGAGTTAAATGTATTATTAATTAATTCGAACTTTGTTAAACAATATTATGTAATGGTAATTTTTGTTCCATACAATAAACACATTGAATTTTAAAATATTTTCTCACTTTAAGTATATGTAACTATATATTAAAACATTTTTATTTATTCATAAATATATTTCATGATATTTTTAAGCTATAAAATAAATATTGAATACGTGGTGATAAGTTTATTTATGCAAATAAATGATGTATTAGATTTTCACTGGAATTTTAGTCAATACACTTTTAAAACATGAAAATTTGAAAAAACAGTAAAATTATGTTATAAAACATAAGAAATGAAACACTTGATTAAGTTATACCTACTTATATAGTTACTACTATTCGTAAACCATATCAATCTAAACGCAATTTGAATGAATATAAGTGCAATAGTGCATACCTAATCGAACTTAATTATTCGTGAAAATATAAAATCGAAAAAATAGTTAAAATAGTCTTAAATGTACTTATTGTAATTTACCTATTTTGTCTTTCAGGAAAGTACTAGTATCTAACTGCCTTTAAGAATCTGTATCGAGTAGAAGTAGTCCAGTCATTAAACGATTTTTACTGGAATTAAATCGGAAAGTTTTGAAACTTTGCAGAAAGGTTGGTTGTGGGTTCCGTATTAAGCAAAAAAAAAATTCAAAAAATATTAATTGTGAGTACTATAATAATAACTACTACTATCGTAAATAATTATATATTGTGCGTACTAATAGTGGGACAATAAACCAGCTCGGAAGTAACTTCCACCGCTTTATAATGTTCAATTTGTTATACGTAATATGATGTGTATTATAAATTATTGAGTTTCATAGTATCGTGGATAAAGCTTGTCATAATTATACCACGGGCGTTATGTGAACCATTTATACACACTATGTAAAAACAATACTCTGTTGCTTACTTGCTTGTAAATTGTAAATTAATTATGTTTAGAATTTCGAACTTGTAGTACAATTTAATTATATAAATAAATAGGAACCGAATTAATTATTATTATTAATTTTTTTTTTTTTTTGACAATATTGATATTACTTTATACACTTCATTCAAACATGAAATGTTAAAAAAAAACATGTCTTATAAAACTTATTCTTACCTATAAATGTATACCTATTATTTTATTATAATTGTCAAATTATTGATTAATAAATATTATAGCCAACAATTCAAATTAAATGAAACCCACACCTATTATATAAGTAAAAATCAAAATACTTAAAATCGTTTATTCGTGCCCAATATGCTCATAGACTTAAATGTAATAATAACTAAAGATATTGCATATAAGTTGCATATAACCTAGGTATTTGGTGACTATAGAAATATTGATGCATTTTAAATGAGGTGTTATTAATTTTTTAACGCTATAAATTGAGTTTGTATTTAATTTAATTTAACCGTATTCGATTAAATGATAAATAATAATAAAAACTCGTTAATATAAAACATAATTTAAGTTGAAAAGCTTCGTCATATATAAAAAAAACTCTCTGATGGTTTAATTATTAAATCGAACAATTGAAGCGCATTTTTGAATACATATAATATATTATATTTACCTACCTATATTGTTGTTTTATTATTAAAAAAAAAAAAAATAATAATAATAATCAATCGGTAATGTGTATTCTAAAAATTAATCTTTTCAAAAAAAAAAACCTACGCCAATTAGTCAATTAGTAAAAAAATGCTGACTTTAAAAATAATTTAAAAGTATATATACGTGAGTGCGTGTGTGTGTGTGCCTATACATAGGATGAATTAAAAAAAAACATTATATTTTTCAATTTTTACCGGTGGCCCACGTCCATCATAATTATTAATAGCTTCAGTAAAATACAAAAATGCCAATAAGATAAATCGAGGGCTTTTTCATATTTTTCCTACGTTTTATTTTTATTTTTAAATTAAATCGCAGTATCTGTTTTTTTTTTTTTTTTTTTTGTTCAGCGTCATATTATTAACGATACGTTTTTTCATCATCCCTTTGGGGTTGAATAAGTACGAAGGGACCGCCCGTTTATAGCGGACCAATGAGATGACTGGAAAAGTTTTTCACGGGGGTGGGAGCGTAAGGGATCCCCTTATGTCAAAGAGAGCCATTTTATTTTAGCAGAGGGGATTCCGGTTACGGGATATGGGTTTGCGCGGGTCGAGGGGAAGGGACAAAGTGTGCATATATATATACTCGTATACTCGTGCAAATATAATATATATATATATATATTACGTATGTGTGCGCCGATAAAACCCCAAGGCCGGGAGGAGCGGATTGGACGAGAGGGGATGATAAAGCTGAGGGGGCAGCTGTATTTCATTGGAATTCTGCACACAGTTACACACCGACCGACCGCCGGGAAGGGATGGCGGTGACCGAGAGGTTTTGCGGGGGTCGGTTGACTGGTGCGTATACGCTGCAGGGTAGGCAAGGGTGGGGCGTATAGGACCTTTGTATGTGCACGTCTATTTCCCGTTCCATCGCGAAAACGGAAAACGAGATATACATGTATAAATGTTTTGAAGGGATCGGGGTGTGCATATAATATATATATATACACACACATATACATATAAAGGGTTCGAGGGGAAGTGATAGCGGTGAGTAGGAGGATGAGGAGGACGTTGTTGAGTTAGACGCGAGCGACCCCGTCGGCCGATGCTTGAGTAGTGGATGATGTGGCTCGGGGAACGGTGGTGTTGGCTGTGGACGGTGGGGTTTTGGCAATTCCCCGTCTGCTGTCCTTTTCCTATCTTGTTTTAGTGACAGAAATGGGGTTTTGTACAGTACTCGCACGGGGACGCGGGTAGAAATTTACTAAAACCCTAAAACCCAGAACCCTGGATATATGTGTGTGAGTGTATGTGTATATGTGCCCCGGGGATTACCGTTCCCGAGCCAAAACCTAGATTTATTATATTTACGGCTTTTGCCATTAGTCATTGTTTGACCATTTTCTGGGCCGTGGCCAGATGGAGGGAGGGTATATTGCCGACCGGAGGGATTCGCGGTAGAAAAAACAACGGACGCTATATAATATAATATCCCTCTGCCGCCGCCTCCCCTTTTTCCATTATCTTAATGTCCTTTTGTCCGTTTTGCATACATATAATACTGTCCGCCGCCTCCGCCGCCGCCAGACGGTGAATACGTTTTTCATTTAAAACGGAAAATATAATTTATTTAAAACAACACTGCCGGTACAGCGGATAAACGGAAGAGTAGAATATATTATTATTATATGCACAGATACCGTGGTACGTGTATATGCATATTTATATATACGTATAATCCTCTCTCTCCTCCGCAACCAGAAGTATTTCGGCAGAAGCCATTTATATAAAACGAACGTTTTTCGTTTTCATTTTCGACAGCCGCCGAGTAGAATTTTAAATGGCGTGATTTTGATTTACGGCAATAAGATACTACAATATAATAAATATTGTACAGAATATGTTTTATATTTATTTTTAGTGGTCTGTTTAGTATTATATTTAAGTACTTTAATTCTTGAATGTAACAACTTTTACGTTTTACTTTTAAATTACAAAAACTATAGTAATACGACAACGAACGTTATATTATCAATTATCATTGCTATAAAATATCTTATCATTTCAACTATTATAACAGCTCCTTTTCAGGACAACATTACTAAATTTATAATATTTATCAATCAATTAAACAAAATAAATGTTAAGTTCTTAATACTTAAACAAAGTATTACATGGTACATAACATATTATGTAACAATACTATTATACTAATATAAATAACAAATTAAGTTTGTTTGGTTTCTTAGTTTGTCTTTTAGCTCCTAATAAAATGTATGCCCTATCAGTCTCTGTTTATTATTCTCTATTTTATTTTTGTCATTGTTACTAGCGATTTAATATGACTACCGGAATCTTCATTCTTAATAAGGTCATTATGTTGTTATTTTTTTTTTTTTTTTTTGTATCATCATCATTAATAAAGTTTTTCTTAGTCCTTATATTTATTTTTTATATTCTTCTTCTCAACACTTTCCTTTTTGAATGTTTTATGTTTTATAACTATTACGACAAGAAAATTGGTAATCCGTGTGCGTTTTACGGTTAAAAACTATTAAAAGGCAGCAGCACTAAGTCAACTGTTTTACATTATTCTATTTCATACAGCAGAACAGCAAAAATAACGTTTATTTTTAAGCGTTTTCTTATGAAAATATTACCTACTATCTATGTTAATAGCTATATATTATAGAAATCACACGCTGAAAATCTTGGTTAGATAATAATAATAATATTATCTAGGCTCTCTAGATTTATCTATACAATAACTTGGACAACAGATTTAACACCGAAATAGTGTTAAACCTCTATGGCATCTACTATTATTATTACAACTATAAATTGTGAACATTATTTTTTTACACAATATTTAATATTATAATTTTAATTAATATTTAATAAAATGTTATTGTATTAATGAAATAATATAGGTTTAATAATATTTATGATTTTTAATTACAATAAATCTTCAGATTATTCGGTAAAATATTGTTGATAGACAGTAACTTAGATAAATTATTAAATAATTAGATTTTATCATATATATTTCATAAATACGAATTTAACATCATTATTGTATCCTATTTAAAGTTTGACAGAACCATTTTTAAATCGAACCGTTTTTTCGACAATACTAATTAATGGACATAATCAATTATTTATTGTCTATGTATAGTGCATTAGTTACTTCGTACATATTGTTCGATTCAATTTATTCTTGAAAAAATTTAAAAATTCCAAAACCATAAAAAATAGAACTGTTCGTATAATGAGCTCGACAG
The DNA here is from genome assembly GCA_009835225.1 of Aphis craccivora. NCBI lineage: Eukaryota > Metazoa > Arthropoda > Insecta > Hemiptera > Aphididae > Aphis > Aphis craccivora. The sequence continues at coordinate 27,869 of VUJU01002016.1, forward strand.
TAGGCAGTTAGACTTCAACAATACACTATGTAATAATATTTATGTTATATTTATCATCATTGGACGCTTCTATAATAGACAATGCGCTGCTTTCAATAATCCATGGTTATTACGTTAAGTCATAAATAATTTACTTGATAAAATAATAGTCTGACAATAATGGCTTACGCGTAATCATAACACCGCTTAAAAAGAAACATATTATTAACGAATATAATACACTAAAAATGCTATAATAGTATATAATATGCGATCAAGTACGATTTATAGAATAAATGATGACTTATTAGTTATTAATAATACATTCAGATTTTTGGTGTACAATTTGGATTCAAATAGTGGTATTGAAATTATATTTCATGAACATAATATAAATAATTTATACGTAGATAAAAGTTTATAAATTATTTTTCAATTTAAGGTAGTCTGTACCCCGTGGTAATACTTTTTATTTTGTTTATAATGTTATAATAAAATAAAAAACGGTGTGAAAACTGTATTTTTTTTCAAGAGAACGTGATAAATATAAAAGGTCACATATCGTTTAATAAAATTAAAATACTATTAAATTCAATTTCAACGTATCTATCTGGAATTTTAATGTTTCATTTATAGGTAAATAACCGTTAAATATTGAAAAAAATTGTGATAAGTTTTTTTACAATGGTTTTATTTTTTGGACTTTTTTGTTAAGGGACACTCGTAGAAGTAATAGTTTATTTATATTTTAAATTTTTAAATGATTGTTACCTATCCCTACTTATAGTTGGGTACTGGTATTTTATTAAAAGTCTATTTAAACTTATGCTATATGACTTTTCATTTTACGATAATTAAAATATTTATACCATTAAAATTTTATTTCTGTAATTCTAAATTATCATAATATAACAATAAAACTAAAACAATTATATATATATTCGATTAAATTAATGTACATTTTATTAATTGTCTAATTTGTTTTATAAGCATTAATACTCACGAATTTTGAAATGCCATGGACATAAACCTAGCATTAGGTTATTACTATCGGATATCATTATAATATGAAATAATGAATTACATTTTTATTTTTTTATATTTTTTAATAAATAATAACAACGGCATACATTGATGAATATGTCTTCGACCATTTATGTTTTATATCTTTATTGTTTAAACTAACGTTTTTTACGTCTGTAAATTATTTAAAAATTTTAAATTTGGTTTATTTGGAAAAAAAAAGTGCATTGATTTAATAATCTGAATTATTATTTATACACAAGCTATGACGTGAATTAAGGTATCTACACCAAAACGAAATGTTAAAAAAATTATCAATTTAAATATATTAAAATAAAATCATTAGCATACTATTAGTATACTTGATTGAATTTATTTTTTATTCTTATACTTTTCAAGACCTACAATCATATGGTGTAGTAAGATACTAAGATGACACAGTTTTTCATCGTCAATATATCTATACAACACCTATTTACAAAAATGTATTCAATTGATTGATTGAGTTATGAATGTTTTACACCTATGATTTTAATTCAATACAATTATGTATAATGTACATGCATATATTTAATACTATATAGACTATAATACATTAAACATTTATATAAATTATTAAACATAGATTATAAAGTTAAGTTTGAATTATTGTTGTATCGGTGTAGATAAACTGTACATTTCGATGAATGAAAATTATAATAATTGTATACAATTATTATTCTCTTTCTTAGCTCAAGTCATAACTAATCAAACGATACAATCGTTCAAACTCATATAAATTATTATATATTTGTTAATAATAAGCTATAAGGGTATAATTTTGATTTTAAAAGCACATATACCTAATTACCTATATATGAACGAATAGTTAACGAATATCTTATTATTATACCTAGCAATTTTTTAAACTATAAAAATGTATAAAATATTTAGAATAATTGCCTTCTGGGAAACGAAATAAAATTACATATTTTTAAATTATCAGTTAAAATCGTGTATATTAAACATAATATTATTAAGTATACTTACTATGATTCGTCGCAATATTAAATTTTGATAATTCTTCATTTATCAAAATATTCAAACGCGTACATTTATACTAATATCCATTTGATTGTAATTATTATAATATCCATAACGTTAATATCTGCTAAAAGTTAAACTCCGGTTTGGATAAGTCAGCAACAAAAACGCGCTGGATCGTATCACTTTCGTTATTAATAAATAGGACTCGAACTTTGTTAAGTTTGAACGATTTTATGTAAATATTTTTTTTTTATTATTGTATTTGGAATTTACTGACTTTATCTTATTTAAAACATACCAACTTACAACATAACTTTATCCGATTTTTGATTGTTTAACGGATATTTGATAAAATAAAATTATTAACCATTCCGTAAATCAAAATTTAAAAATTAAAACTAAAATTTTCTAGATCTTGTGATCATGTCATATAGTTTCATAGCCAGCAATATTCGTACCTCTAGCTAGAATTTATTTTGAAACATCTTATGTATTGTTTATCATTAACCGATTGATCGGCGGCTATAAACGACGCTCGAAGGAATGTAAAGATTAGTATAAGTCGTTTATAATTGTAAAAACGTAAAATCTTACAAATCAAAAATAAATAAATATTATGTATTTTTATGAGCATAAAAGTTCGAGCCCTATACACACGTAATAACGCAAAAACTAACTGACGAACCATTCGGCCAGCGATCTCCGAGATCGCGGTGCGCCGCAGGACGACTGTCGTAACCGATAGCGAAGGACTGAAAAAAAAGAAGAGAAAAAACGGTTTGCTAAAATATAATTTATTACGCGCAAATAATGTTCACACAGGACCGGGCTCGACGTGCACAAAGTGTGGGAAACCGATCGGCTTGTTGTGCGGAGGTGATAATTTTATGCAGAAAACGTATAGGATGAAGAGACGAAGAAGACGAGGACTCGTCACGCACACACTCGGAAAATAACAAGTGCGACGGTAGTGAACCGGTTGCGCGCGGGCGACGGAGAGAGACATAGGAAGCGCCCGTTTCGGGGTGCGAGGAAGTGCGCAGAGTGCGACGGAGACGGTAGCTCCGTCGTGGCTCGGCCGTGCAAAAACCACCCTCTCGGAGAAGCGTAGGCGGCTACCTACCTGCAGGAAATTCCCATGGGACCGTGTAGCAGGTTATTATTATTATTATCACCGAGTAGGGCGGCGCGGCAGAGAGAGGACGATTTTCGTAGTGCGTTACAATAATAATATATTAATATCTACCCATTGCAACGAATCGCTGCTGCTGCTGGCTCGCTGCAGCGTTGTTTTATTATCATTGTTCGTTTTCTGCAGAGACTTGCGACCTGCAGCGCACACCTCGACACGAACGATTTTCTCACAGTCCCGTCGTCGTCTCGATATAATATATTATTATTTTAATATACTACCTACCTATATAATCTGGTCAATACGACTTGGACCGTGATAATGATGATATAAATAATTCTAATATTCCAGTCTGCTTCCGCACCTCGTCCGCGAAGTACAGTTCCGTGCACTATTTTTTACGGTATATCGTTCGTGCCCTTATACGCAATATTATTAATTATTATTTTCAAGTGTTTAACGTTGTCGTGTATTTTTGCAAATCGCTTAATTTTTGAGTTTGCGAAATATTTCTTTGTTGTCGTCTACTGTTGTAGTGCTCGAATAATTAACTACATTTTGATTTTAGCTGCAAAATCAAACTATATGTTAACTATTTTTGAGTTTCTTATTTTTTTTATATAAATTATGACCCTATTCTACATTTTGCTTCCTGAAACCAATATTTTTTTGAAGATATTATTATTATTTAATATTCAAACATTAAAGTTTATTATTCTTAAGACATAAGTTGAAGTTTGAGCGTTGATTTACACGTACCTACCTGTATAATAAACTGGTATCAACACATTATTTTCTTCTGTAAACGTCCTTACATAGAAAACTGTATAAAGTCTTATAAACATTATAATTCAATGGTCAATTTTTTTTCAAAAAAGATATTTTGTTCCAAACATTATTTATAATTTTAAAATATTGTAAATAACAATTAATATTTTATATATTAATATAAATAACTTTAAATCATAAAAAGTAACCTTTTTTTGAAATCCACAACATTGTCAGAAAAATTAAACGCTTTCCATAAAAATAAGACAAAGAGTTCTGCGTCGCAATAATAATGTATATTTAACCCTTGCTTTTTTGCAACTTTATCAACTACTCTGCATACAGTGACCGGTAAGTGATGCGCGAGACTGAAATGTTCGGTGGTGTTACGGGGTTTTCCCCACTCCCCCCTTCGAGTATGTATTATTGATTTTATTCGGTTTTCCTATTAGAGATTTTATTCCCGTTTACGTGGACGGACAGAATAAAAAAAAAAAACGAGCATATCGCTTTTAAAATTTGCCCAGGGTTGTACAGTATTTTATACCAATTTTTAATTAATACGTTCTCTCGGCCGAGTGCACAAACCTAAATATATACGATAAAGCGTACATACATTATTATAAAAATAATTAACGCTCAAATTTAACTTTAATCACGATGGGGTCTATATATTTCAAACATTTTTTTACTGCATGATATGCTTTTCAATCATTTTTATTTTTTATTATTAATAGTAAACTATATATATATATATAAAAAATACCTATAGTCGAATATTCTTTGAAATAAAATATATAATATATTCTGGCATTCGCGTATATTTAATATATGCATAATTTAAGTTAACATTTTTCGTTTTGATTTTTAAATACTGATAATTTATATATCATATTAAATTAACAATAAAAAATGTTTTAAATCACAACTCTACTCACAGTTCACACGATTATTTTATTAGGTGAATTCAATATATTAAATAATATTTTGTGTTTTTCAACTTACAGTAAAATAAAACTGTATTTAAATTATACTATTATCTAGAAATTATTTAAATCGAGTTTTAAAAGAAAACAAATTTTGAATTAACCCTATAATAAAACGATAATAAACAATAACTCCAAATATCAATAATTAAACATTTCCATTTTGAGTTTTTATATTTTATTTAAACACAAATTTTTCTGTAATAATATAATTTAAGTACCTACCATGTAAGATTGTAATTTCTAAATATTTATTTATTGATAAATTCTGTAAAAATTATTTATAATACGCATATATTAGCTATGTAATTATATAAAATTATATTTTTCGTGTCAAAATCAACTGAAAATAAAATATATATTTATGTTTATATAGTATAATCAACAATTTTTTTAACACCTGGACATAACTAACTATAAACTTGGTGTTGTAGCTAAAATATTAACTAACATTTAAAACTCCATGTATCACTTTAACTATTATAATAGCAGATAGATAGTATAATCCATTTATTGAACAGAAATTATCTAAAAAAATTATTAATATTAAAAAAAATACTTATATTCTAATATATGTGCATAATATAATCTATTATTAACTATCTTAATCATTGTTCATCTTATATTTTTATCGGTGTGTTCTGTAACAAATATTTTATAGCTTTACTTATGCATTGTATAGTACTAATCGGTATTATTTCCTAGTACAAACACAATAGGTAATACAATTATTAACTGTAAAGGAAGTTTTATAGTTTTCTTTAATACAGATGATAGTTTCTCGCCTATCCTTAAGACTTATCTCCACATGAATATTTAATAATATTCAACTCATAAAAAGTTACGTAGAATATATAAGAACGGGCTATTTTATATTTATTTATAAGATACTTAAAAACAAAAAATACTATAAATCCATTAAAGATATTTCAGAAACATAATATTTCAAAAATTATAATCAGAAAAAAACGTTATCGGTACGGACAAAGACGGGCAGGAAAACCAATATTATAGTTTACACTACAATATTACAATATAATATTATTATATCACTGTAATTCCTTGATTATAGACTTCAGCAGTATTATACAGCAAGTCCGTCGTAACACCAACAACGCCTGTAGAACACAGCTCCGGACATGACATATCGAACCGTAAGTATATAAATATTAATGATACGTATACATATTTTTTTTGTTTTTTCGTGATATCGTTTCGATAATATATTTTCGTCTGCACGATATTAACACACACACACACATACACACATGCACACATGCGTTTTAAGTACGCAGATATGATATCGCCTATATAGTTTCCATTATGATTTGTTGTTATTATTTATTATACCAGCTACCATTATACACGATATACACACTGGCCGAGCCGAAGTCGCGATAATGATCTCCGTGTTAGTGGAAACTTAATGTCCTTTCCTGTTGGAAATCGCGTGTCGGTTCCTCCTATACATATAAATTAGTGTGTACGAGAGATACACTACACACACATACACATGTCTGAATCGTGTACACATAATGTCCACTTCCGATGTTCACATGCAAAACTCCCCAAAAAAAAAGCACCAAACAAAAAATAAAATACGAATACAACCTAGTAATAAGGTCACAGGTGTCCTCGTGTGCTGCAGATCTCGCGATAAATAGCATACAATAATAACGCCACCGCCGCCGTATATCATTTTATATTTTCCTTAATGTGGTTTTTCGTGTTTTACCGTTGTCGTGTTGCGTTTGAACAATAAAAGTATGTTTCCCGCATGTCACCGATCGGGTAATACAGAATCGGTTCCCGGGTCAAAAAAAGTTTATACGAATTGGGTCCCGAAAAAAATTACTTGCCGGTATTATACAACTCATACAAAACATGTACAAATCGATAGTCTTATGATACTTTATTAGATTTTACGGTGTCTGGGAAAGTTTATAAATGTAATTTTATATCTAGTAAATCGATTGTTTGTCTCTCGTTAGTCTTATTGTGACAACTAACCTAGTCGCAACATGCATATTTATTGAAATTTAAACACGTGTGATCAAATGAATGTACTAATGGAAATTATATTACCAAAGTGAAAAAAAGTGAAAAAAATAAAAAAAACTTAGTGTTTAATGGTTTTAAATACGGATTCCAAAAAGAATTATCGGGAAATATCCAACGTTGGATTTGTACAAAAAAAAAATTAAAATCATTTTTAAAAATAAATAATTTAAATAATATTGAGCAAAGTAACCTCGAGCACACAAAGATAGTGAAAAAATATTATACAGGCTAGCATAAGACAACCCGTATACCAATTCAACAATTTTGTGAACCAATTCATAGTCGTTCCACTAACCGATCTACACGGGAATAATCAATCGAAATCTATATGATATACTAATTACAATCTTAGGTACAACGGTGGATAGGAACTTTTTTTGTTTTAAGGAAAATTTTTAAAATGACTTACTTAATAACAAATTAATACATTTCATACCCTACAAAGCCGCAAACCACAAACATCATCTTTCACGTAGTCATTATTCATCTGACTTAGGCGATAACCCGTTTTTTATTGTGCTCAAAAACCCGTTTTAAACATATAAAAATAAAATTTTCATTTACAACTAGTGATGGACAACTTATTTTTTTAAAAAAAATTATGAAATTTATCAGAAAAAAACTTAATGCCTTTCTGATTCTTGAGTCACATCTTACCGTTAAAAGCACATAACAGACTCTGCAGTGATGTAACTTTGTGTACCTATATAAAACATGTTCGAAAACGGCAGTAATTCTGTAAAACATAATTATTAATTAAAACTTTGCAACAATTAATTCGCGACATTTCGGCAATTAATGTAGGTAATATTATTATTGTGTATAGACAATTATATCAATTTTTATGTAAATCTATACCTACAACATACACGTCACACATAGGTAATTATGTATTATTTTTCGCAATCCAAGTAGATTACTAGGATCTGCGCTTTCAATTTATATATTTAATTTTGGCGAGAATGTCGTTAGATTTTATTTTTCAATTAATTCAACCACCAACATAAGCCGTGATTGATAGAATCACGTGTTTTCAAAAATTATCCAAGATTATAATATCCGTTTATGAAAACACGGATAAATATTTGGTTGATTATAACTTTATAAGCACTTTCGGAAATATAATTATTTCTAATTTCGCTTCTGTTATTGGTTTACGTGACTAGAAGATAATATGGCTATACCTAACCTTTATATATTATAAACATATACAAATATAAATATTACTAGTTTTACCTGCACAACAATATTATAATATAACTTTAACTTTGAACCAATTTCTAACATAATGATTCTATTTGCTCATCTCTTATTTGTGATTCATAACCAATTGAGAGATTTTTATTTTGACGATGTTTAGTACTTATAAAGTTATAAATTATAACAATCTAAATTAATTTAAATTTTTTAACTACAGCGTTTACATCGTTTGTTTATAGACTATAATACTTTAATACATTTTATTTATTTTCTTTAATTATTGTTTTTTTATTTTTATTTTTTTTTAGTATAGGTATTGTATATACAATACAAAATCTTCTCATATTAAATTTTACGATCTCTTATAATATTGAAAAAAATGATTTATAAACAAAATAATAAAATTATACTTTTAATAACTTGGGAAAACATTTTTTACTTTGTTAATACTTGTTATTGCGCACATATAAGTCAGCTAAAATGTTCATACTATATTACATAATTATACTAAAATTATACTATAAATTACTTTTATCGAGCTATAATATAGACAATTGAGAGGAATAATTCCTACCACCATATAATTGAAACGTATTAAACATTTTAAATATCTAAAGCAGTTTACTAATACGCTACTACAATTTTCTAAAAAGAAGCAAAAACATTAATTAACTAATTATTTTCAAGATTGGCTGTAACTATGTGGTTTATAAAAATTAGTGATTTAAAACTGTTTGATTGCTGCGTTTGTCGTTACTCGTTAGTTTTTATTTTTTCATATTATACCTAGATATTTCGATAACGACATTTTTATTTTTTAGAAAGACAATTATTTCGATTTATTTCTGATTTTTCAACACCTGTTCTGTTTTCGTTAACGTGCGTGCTCGTACCGACTAATAATGTACAAAGTGTCTATTTCAAGGTTCTATTATATAATAAATATATCACCCTGCACCGCACGAAAACAGTTACGATATATTTTATACAATCTGATATACTTACGGGCATGTTTCGCAATATGCTTAGAGTCAGTTACTTGTACTCGATGGTCATAACTATATAGTATATGACGATGCCGTAGTGTACATTATATAATTATATTATATTTTTTAAATTACTCTCATATTTTTTTTTTCAAAATGTAATTTACGCGTCCTCAGATATACTTACACTCAAATGCATCTTTAAATGACGGTTGATGTAGGGGGGATCCCTCTTCATAGCCATTTTGTAATATATAAAATTAAACTCGTTTTGTTTATAAAATAATTATAGCGATCAGATAAATCATCTGATTATATTTGTAGAGCATAATGTAAAACAATCCTACGACATTAAATAAATGTACTTATTTAATTGGGTTAGTTTTTTGTGTAATCATTAAGTTAAAGTAGATTCGTCTCCCATATTTAGAAAATATAGTCTAAGGATTATTAGTCACGAAGTAGGAATAACGAGACTTACTGAAAGAAATTTCATATTTTGTAATTTTAAGATAATTTAATAGTTGTGCATGTACCTATTTGTCGTTATTTTAACATAATAATCAATATGACTAACGATACCCTATCGTCATAATAATAATATCGTTATAATAATTGTACATTATACAATATATACCTTCATCGGTAGATATGATAATAATATGGACATGTTAATTTACACAGTCTGAGGCGCATGATACGCGTGTCTAGGATATTACTATTAAATATTGTGTAGGGTAGCCCTACTAGGGTATATGATCGGGCCTGCAAATTTGTCCATAAAAATAGGTATGTTTCCTCCATCGTTATCAATTACTGCAGTACTCACCTACGTATGGTATAATAAACATATTATATTATGTATATTTTACTAAAATCAAAACGTGCGCATTAACTATATGTACCTATAATCATTTTTAATTATTATAACAAGTTCAGTCGATAAACATTATAAATATTATTTGAAATACAACCAGCGATTATCTGTATAGTTGTGACCTATGAGGATTATGTCGAAACGTATTATTATTAGTATATAATATACGTATTGCAGCATATATTTTTTCGTTAGCAGCTCATACTTGAGATGGTATTATATTAATATAATATATTATACTTGGAATAATTATTCAACTTCGGTTAACGCTTATAATTTGGTTTACTACTCCAAGGGTTGAGTCATCGTGTCGTCAACTCCATCATACCTTCAAAACAGGAATTTTTCCGCATTACGGTTTCTTTAGCGACGGTTGTATACCATCTACCTACACACTGATGTACGTGCATACTGTAGCATACGTAATATATAATATTAACTAATAAGTTATTTTTAGTAATTTCATTCTTATTCAAATTGTATTATATTGTTGCGCACAGCAGCGACTGAAACAGCAACAGCAGCAGCAGCAGCAGCAGTACATTATACACTTCCTGCGTAATAATAATTATTATTGTTAACGTCGCCGGAGGGGTATAGGGGAAAAAACCGATTCACCCTGGTCGTGCGCCAAGGCCTAAGATCGTAAGACCGCGAAACGTCTTTTGTGTGCTCGGCGTCTGTGACGGCTGCTGGTCGTCGGCACACGTCTTTAACGTACATCAGATCATCCGGACCGTGACACGCGGGAACGGTTGCACGCGCGCGTACGTATTACTACTTAGACTGTACATATATATATATATATAATATAGTGGGCGCGTGTCCAGCCAGGTGCATTGCCGATCCGAGGCCCATAAGAAAGGGATGCGATCGTCTTATGACATAATACGTATACGACGGTTAGAACGGTTGGCGTTTTACTCGTGTACTTCGCATCATCTCAAGCAAACCTTATATCCGGCGGGAAGTTTCTTCGTAATCATAATAATATAATAACATAATAATAATTGGCCGCCAATGACGAGCAATTTATTCGAAATCGAAACGCCGATCGCACGCGCCGTTACATTGTAATATCTGTACCGGTGGGCGGTATAGCTGTGGCGCGCTACGGGAAATTATAGCTGTAATCGAACATAAGTGTATAGTTATATAAAATATAACACATTAATATAATATAATATCAATAAGGTGTGTGCGTTTCAGTTATTAACACTTATATTGTACACCGTATTATGGAACTGACGACATTTACGTATACGAAGACAGTTCCTAGAGCAGGCTTAATTGAGTGATGGTGGTCAAGTGTGTAGTGTGATTATTGGACGCACAAGCAGGTGAATATTATTATATGCATAAAATATCTATAAATAATGTTTCTCCGTTGATGTAAAGTATACAAGAGTTAGTAACTCCTGCCAAACCCGCACATAGCTGTGTAATATGGTATCGAGGTTACCTGTTATAAATCTTACCGGTTCTAGCATAAAATTAAAAAAAAAAAAAGAAACTTCTGGTTTAAGTTCCGGTCGTGTGAAAACATTTACTATACACTCGATTCGCAAAATTTTCATGGTAACGAATGTAAACGTTCTTCTAAACTATAAAACGATATATTCGTACCACCACTATCCGTTAATCTATGATGTTTATTATTATATTATATAGGTAACAAATGTTACTGTCGTTGTTATTATACGTTTAACTCGTCGTTTTTTTTTTTTTTATGACAGACTATTTTTTCTTCACCTCGTCATCGGAAACGAAACGCCCGATGTAAACGTGTGCGGCTGGTATAAAAAAAAAATGTATTGACTAGTCTGTGCGTATATATATATATAGGTAATATTTTATTTGCGCCCGGGCTTTTGACTTTGTTAGTATAATCAAAAGCTAACTCTCATACCCCTCTCCCTCCGCTATCCATTTACCCCTCTTATCGTTTTTATAACACACACATCTATTTATATGTATATTGTATGGTTCTATATTCGATTTTATTTCCGTCGTTTTTTATTTTATTTTTTTCACCCATATCCATATTATATATATATTATTATTACGAGTGTATACGTATATTCTACAGTTCTCATTTTAATGGAACGTCAGTAGTGTTTAAGCGACTTTTTTTTTTTTTGGGAAAAGTGTGTATACGCCGACCCGGCAGCGGCGGCGGTATTATATGGTATATGTATGCGCTCGGGGTCGTCGGTCAAAAGGAGTGGTTAAAAAAAATCTGCTCGTTGCCATGGATATTCGCCGGGTCGAATACCCGGGAGGCTTTTTAGTTTTTAGTTTAGTTTTTTTTTGTGTGTGTGTGTGCGTCCGGTCTCATCCCCGGCCTTTTAACCCGATCCGCTGCCGCCTCCGCCGCCGCCGCCACCACCCGTTTGGCCAGCCTTTTTCCACCTCTTCCGCATCGCTCTACATAATATCGTACCTACTACATACACTACATACACTCGCCTCCCTAATGTGTATATACCTACGTTGCGTGCATAATAATAAAAACAATTTCAAACGTTTCAATGGCCGAAAACTGTATAGAGGTTTTTATTTTTTTTTTCGTTTCGTTTCATTTTTTTTTTTTTTTTTTTGTTTTGTTTTTTGTTTAACGCATCCGAAACACGCCTAATCAATCGCTCTGCGGCGTTACTTGTCTGAAATTCGTACTTTATTCGGTTTTAATACATATGTATAGTATTTTTTCCCAGATACATAGCCGCACGTATATAGCATATATATTATATATTTATATATCTACTATACAGCAGAGGCGCACAATACATATTATTATTCGTCCAACATATTCCGCAGCTATATACCGATCGATACGATACAGTAACAATAATATTAATAATACAGCCGAGTTCTCTTGCAGCAGCGTTATCCGACGACGGGGAATCATTAAAAACCGTTAACGTCACATACGAGACAGCTGCGTCCTCCGCCGAACCGACGCGAATAACCGAAAACGAAATTTACGTATTGTATAGTACATAATACTTTAATACGTACTCGTATAGTATTTTATCGCAAGAAACAATAATTTGGCACAGTCTATAAAATAAAAATACAGTGTGTATTAAACTATATAATATGATTTTTATGTTACACTGTTATTATGTGTCACAAGTTTGATCAGTTTTTTATCGTTTTGCATATGATGGCAACTGATAACTAACGTGTGTTTAATGTGAGTTTTTAAGGCTTGGGTTAAGTTAAGTTAAGTCTTTTAAGTTAACATATTAAAAACCAATATTGTTCACATAATAATAATTATACTTTACCTTACTTTACTATGCAACATAATATTTAGGCTTAAATTAATTTCTAATTTATCACAAACATGGGCATCAAATATAAATGTCTTTAATAAGCTTCTGAACGATAAAAATGACTCTCCGACTTTTTATTCCTTGTATTTTTCAAATTATGAGACGAGCTTTTATACCAATCTGTTCCATTCCATATTTCTAGAGTTTCTAATCATTGAATCATGAACCTTTTTGCTGTTTTACACATCTTTTTCTCATTTCTAAAATTGTCATTTATTATACAAGATTCTTGTCATTAATTTCTAATTTCTATTATACTATTAACAACTTATTGTGTTTCATCTTAAGGGGTTGAATTTATACATTTCACATTTGTGATTTATATTTATAATTTTAAATAAATAAACATTATACGATGTCACTTTAACTTGTGCACTGTGCAATATACATATACATATAAATGAATTAGAATTGTCTTTTTTTTCAAATTGAATTATACGGAATTGAGGTGAGTTACCGCGGTATGGTGACCAATGACCATACAAACATACAGTACCGTAGACAGACATTTTATGGTGTAGGGTCATTATTAGTAATTACATTAAGTTAATTAAAAAAAGTCTGAATAACATATGTTATATTTACAATCGTATATACATCTCTAAATATTATAATTCATATAACATTAATTCTACCTTTGTGTAAAATACTATTTAAAATGTATTGTTAATAATAAAATTTAAAAATATGTTAGACAATTATGTATGTGGTATAAAGGATAGTTTGAAAACACTACCCCCCTCCCCCATTTGAAATGCAAACAATAATATACGAATATATATAGTTTTATTTTGGTGTTTTACTACATTTTTTTTCTAGTGTTATCTACGCACAGTTTACGTGAGCCTAAGTTTACCTGATAATAACGATGTCCGATGGGCACTCGAGTACTCTAAACCCTCCCTAAACTAGGAACATGTACGTCATGGGATGTATACATGATTGTACACACCGCGTACACCGCATAATATGTGTTTGCCACTTCCCTTCGTTGTTTCGCGTCTGAGAACGATACCGCGACCGCGTAGCTCGCCCTTTGTTTGAACGCCGCGAACAGACATATACCGCGTGTGTTTTAAACCTCGTTCTACCGATTTCGGTGTTGTATTTTATTATAATTACCGCATCTACGCATTATTATTGTAACAATTTCACCAAAGTGTGGGATACTTAAAGCTTCAATAATAATGTGATATCGTTATATGTATATGTGTTTCGACCGTTCCATCGAAAGAGTATCTACCTATTACATTACTTATTATGTACTCAACACTCTATATATACGCGTATCGTAATTACACAATATGGATAATAATTATACCTACGATTTATAATCTGTACAAAGGCAATCGTATTGTATTATTATATAATATTATAATCTGTGCTTGGTATAATGGCTATATATATGTATAGAGTATCCACGTATCCTGTATACTTAAACACAGGACTGGGTAAATCAGTCAAAACAATTAAATCGAGATAGTCAAGTTTAATACGTCAGAAACGTCAGACCATAAGTCAATAACATTAACAAACAATATTTTATTGAATTTTATCGCTGATTATATAATATAGGCTATATATTATATAAATATATATATAAGTATCTATATATTTATATAAGTTGTGTTTAAAGAACACCAACTTAATAACCTGGTTGAAAATAATTTAATTACATTTTTTATTATTATTACCTTAATCACGTTTTATGGCAGTTTTTCAACGATAAACAATAATAGATCATATACGGATTCTGGATAGAGTAAAAAGTCGAATAGCAAGTTTTGCTGTCTACCGTCTCAACATAACACATCAATTCCATGCATACATGCTTACCTATTATTAGGGAATTACTTAACCTTAAATCGCTATCTGAACATCGCAACACCTCTAGTTGTCTCTTTCTTTGGGGGTTAGTCGATGAAATCATTGACGCACTCGACTTGTAAGAACGATTAAGAATTATCGTGCTCCGGGTAATACTAGAGGACTCCAAGAGATTTTTTACCCACCAGTTTGTAAAAGTAAATTTGAAAATAATGCACGACTAGTAAAAATTATGATATAGCCAACAATAACCAATAATATTTCGTATTTAAGACTATAGTTAACAATAATTTATTAATTGTTGCCATTATTATCCTGTAATTTTCGTTGGATCCCAAACGGCTTTCGTCTTTTGTTTACTTATTTCCAAACAGCTCCCGTCATAACGGTAAAATCCGATTCCGTACGTTTTACATTTTTAGGAACACGATTCCGTACGATTTTGATCAAATAATAGATTGTTTAAAAGACCCCAAAAACAACACGATTACGTACGATTGTCTGTGCAATGATGCCGTTTAATATATATTGTCAATTCGTTTAAAATATAAAAGAATAATTATAATATATTAAATTTACAATATATGATTTTTTTTGCATATGTTTTATAATTTACTTAGTTTACACCAACAAAAGTTTAACCACACCTCTTTTGAGACAGTTTTAAGTCGATATGAAATGAAAATGAACTTATTGTGTTGTAAAATTCAAAGCCGTTTGGAAATTTACCTGTTCGTAAAATATTTTTGACGGGAGCCGTTTGGAAATTGATCTTTTTGTAAAACGGGAGCCGTTTAGGAAAATGGGAGCCGAATGGGCTACGACCGTAATTTTTACTAATTATCTGTAATTAAATTTACATTACTTTTGACAAATACCGATTAACGTTAATTAAATTAAAAAAATAACGTTTTGTTAAAATGCATTGCACTATTTCTTTTTTTTTTATTTTGCACACGAGCTGTACTATGTATGTATGTTACACTTTATTTCAACTATTAAAAACTTAATCAATAAATATTAATAATTTTTTTATTTTCAATTAAATAATTTCACTATATTTTCACGTGATTATTAAACTAAGAAATAATAAATAAATAACTACTGTTATATAAATATACATTTTGTACTGGTAAACATGATTACCACTTAACGAATCTATTATAATTTTTTTTAAATCGACAGGATAAATCCAAATTATAACACTAAATATCTTAATTGGTTCAGTAATAAATTAAGTCAATTCGAAATTTAATTAACTAGTTTAGTTAAAGTAAAAAATAATATTAACTGTTTAAC